>JANHGN010018163.1:0-50952 GCA_024605025.1 Megaceryle maxima
TTTTTTTTTTTTTTTTTTTTTTTTTTTTTATATATTTTTTTTTTTTTTTTTTTTTTTTTTTTTTTTTTTTTTTTTTTTTTTTTTTTTTTTTTTTGGCTTCCTCTTTCCTATTTTGGGAACCCTCATTTGAATTCAGATATCAAGTAAGAAGAAGTTGATCTCTGTTGTCAGAAGAAATTAAAACTAACTAAGAAATTAAATACTGATGAGCTCAAAATCAATGCAAATATTAAGGAACAATATGTCTCGTTATGCACCAAAACAAGAAGTGAAAATAGAATCTTTGTCATGGTATAGGTGCAGCTATCACTGAAATTCACTCTATCTGTGTGTATGTAAAGGTAAAATCTGATCAGTTATGCCTTACTACATATATTGAAAACCATATTCATATTTTTGTGTTGACGCATCTAAGTTGGACTTCTTAACTGAATTAATGAGTCTCTTATTTTTCTAAATGAAAATTCTGAATAAGAGAGAAAATTAAAACCATAGAAAAAGAAAAAGGTGGCACTCTTCTCCTGTGAAGTCAGCAGTAAATTTGATAAAGTTCACTGTTGTGATTTAGGATTAAGTATCATGACTGGAAAAATATATTTCCAGGTCCTCTTATTAACAATTACTCATGAGCTGAAAGAACACAGATAGCTTCAGCTGGTTTCAGCTAGTCGGGAAATATGGCCCATATGTGTAATAACAGTAAATATTTCACAATCATTTGTATTTATGTGTGGGCTTTACCATTACTTTTTTTATTTATTTTCTTTATTAATTTCTCTCTATATATTCTTTCTAAGACTTTACTTACTGGAAAAGATACAATAATCATGAATGAAATATAATGTATATAAGATTCATGACCAGAAACATGCTATAAAAATAATTTGACAAAACTAAAGCAAAATTAGAGTAAAGCTAAATTCTAACCATTTTGTCCAGAATTATCTGAGGCAAGCAGTCACTATGACTCAGGGAATAAGGCATCACAAAATCACAAAATCTCAAAATGGTGGGGTTTGGAAGTCTAACCCTCCTGCTAGTCCAACCCCACTGCTAAAGCAGGTTAACCTAGAGCAAGTTGCACAGGAATGTGTCCAGACAAGTTTTCAATATGTCCAGAGCGGTAGACTTCACAACCTCTCTGGACAGCCTGTTCCAGGGCTCCATCACCCTCAAAGTAAATAAGTTTTTCTTCATATTTGTATGCAATCTCCTGTGCTTCAGTTTGTGCCTGTTGCCGCTTGTCCTGTCACTGGGCACAACTGAAAAGAGTCTGGCCCCGTCTTCTTGACTCCCTCCCTTTAGATATTCATAAGCATTTAAAAGATCCTTATCAGTGCTTTTATGTACAGAACTTCACCCATTCCTTGGAATTAGCCGCCTTGTTTTTGGAGAAAAGGCTCCACATTTCTCTGGAGAAGAATTTATGTTAGAGATTACTATTTTACTCCTGTGGAAACTGCTTCAGTGATAGCAGAATTACATGACTTCACAAAACATTTAGTTTTCACATGGTCCCTGGTGACTTGATGCCTTTTAGCAGCTCTATCCTCAGTGCGTTCCAGACAGCTTTGAACATCCTTCATCCATTTAATTTCTCTGGATGATGAAGCTGTTATCACCTCTTCAAGAGCAAAACTGGACCTTTGCATTATTGCTGCTTCATTCTGATCTGTGTCAAGGCGCTTCTATATATGAAAATAACCCAAGAAACTCTCTCTTCTTTTTTTTTCTGCTACATAAAAGTCTCAGAGAGTGAATTTGAATCCTAGAGATTTTATCATCCACATTGCTTTATTGTAAATTTTGCTACATCTGTTTTGGACTGCTCTATTTAGCTTATTCCAAGGTAGTAGCTTGTGAGGTTCCATAGGCCATTCCTTTCATGGACCGTTTCTATAATGCAATAGGAATGGGTCTGGACCAGGTCTCCCTGTCACTTCCAAGAGCGTCCTAAAGGGCTTTGCATTCTCAAATCCCATGAGGAATATCTTTGCCAGTGAATGCTTTATATACTCTCTATTTTAAGCAAAAAAAATCCCCACTGTTAATGTATAGACCTCACATTGCTTCAGATAATTTGAGTTGGGGGAGAAAAATTGAAATTAAGCTTAAACACAGAACAATTATTCTGATGAACAGCGACATGAGGTCCAGAGGTCTCAAACAAAGTACTAAGTACTGTGGACGTGAAAATTCTGTGCTTTCAGTGGAAGAGTCTGAATATAGCCTCTCTACTTAAAGCCTCTTTCCTTTTTCCTGCCAGGCAGGCACTGCAGGAGGTCAGCTTGGGTAAACAGGGATTCCTGATGGAGTCCAAATGCAAAAATAAGGTCAGGTGGAAGCTTTACCAGGAAGTGGAAATGGTGACAGACTGGCAAGGAAGAACAGTTTGCAGTGATTCTGGCATGATGAATGCCAGGCCTATATTTTTTACTCCTTTACCAACAACAAAGGTGGACATAAAATAATTATTAGATATCCTTTTGACTTCTGCTTCACATATGTCCAGTTTGGGGATCCCACTACATGTTCAGGGACCTGTACCCCAAAATATATGAAAACAGGGAGTTGGGGTTTTTTCAGCCTGGAGAAAAGATTAGGGAGGGTATCTGATTGTTCTCTTCATTTACCTGAGGAGATTTATGGAAAAGAGACAGACTTTTCTCAGTGGTGCATACTGAAAAGACAGGAACCAACAACTGCAAGTCATAATAAAGGTACAAGTTAAAAAATATTCAGACTGAATGTGACAAAGCCCACAGAGGCAGTGAAATCTCCATCTCTGGAAATGTTCAGAAGAGGTCTGGAGAAGACCCTGAACAGCCTTATCTGACTTTGAATTTGGCTCTGCTTTGAATGGGGATTTGGACTGTGTCATCTCCACAGATTCCTCATAAATTAATCTTTTCTCATTCTATGGCACCCAGCTCCAGATCAAATATTAATTCCTATCCATCTTTTCTAACTCCTATAAATGTACAGTTAGTGACTTCCAGTTTGTGTCTTCTTTGAAAGAAGAATTCACCAATCTCAAAAGGATCAAGGACACAAGCCAGACCGAGAGACAAGAAAAGGAATACCATGGTACATCACCTCTCCAATGAATGGAAACCTTATGTGTGAAGCTTAAGGTGTGCATCATATAATTAGGATGATGTTCTGTTTACTCAATGGATATAAAAATGGTGCATCAAAGGGGGTATTGCTGTGGTACTGGCACATTACAAAATAAGGCCCACAGCTCTAAGTTTGTGCTGGAGAAAAAGTTTGCAGTGGTACAGGGACCTGGGAGCAAAGAAAAAACAATGGTATCATTTTCAATATGTAAAAAATTGATACTTTGGTAAGGAAAAGAACAGGTAGGCAAGGCCTGGTGCATACAAAGATTGTTGAGCATTAGTGGGAATGGAGGAACCATGAAATGGAGGAACCATGAAATGAGTTAGCAGCAGCTGGAATCATCCAGGCAAAGGGGAAAGCTGAGGATGGGCAGCCTGAGAAGTGAAACCTAGTATTGGCTTGTCAAGGGAGGAGTTTGGAATGAGGATGTGGAAGAAACTGAGTGTCAAACTTCATGGGAAAGGGTCCATTTCTTACTCTATATGAGAAATGGGGTACAGATCTGGTGAATATGCCAGTCCTTCAACACCAACAGAAGTGTGTGGAACCTACTAGGAAGCATGTTTCTCATTCCTTTCTTACATTTTCTGATATAGATTGCATTTAAACTAAGCTATATATGTATAAAATGCAGCATGCTGAGGACCTGTTTTTCTATTTCTCAGGTTGGTGAGAGCATGCTGGATCTACTGAGTGCCTGGTTTTCCTTTCTGTGGACACCAACATGCAAGGACATGAGGAAGGGAAAACAGTGTATACCTGATGGCTGCAAAGGTTGTAGGGATGCAGCCAGTGTGTTCATCTGGGTGTGGGAACTTGAAAGCTGTCTTATAGTTCATACTGATCTGAAGATCTACTCCTCAGAGTACTGCTATCAGACACTACAGCAGCTCAGGCATCTGAAGTCTGCAGAGGAAAGTTGTAAGTGTCATTCTTGCTGTGTCTGAGGGTTTCTGCAGTGCAATGTGATGGAATTGAGGGATGTACCACCTAAACAGCTCCCATTTCTTTTATAAAAGGTTGCACTTTGAACATAAACATATCAGCTTTCAGACCTTTCTGCATTTGCAAATTCTTATTGTCACACCTGCCTTGAGGGCAGCCATGCCAATATTAATGGTGATGCCTATTTTATTAGATCTTGAAACGTCTCATGGTATTTCTGAAAAGGTTGATAAGATTTTTATTTCTCTTACTGTGGTTGTCTCAGCCATGTGCAGGTGTTGTAAAGTAACACTCCCTATTGGAGCATATCCTGATTTATAGTATCTTCGTCATTCCCTCCCGAGATGCTCAAGGTTTCATGGAAACAATGGAGGACAGGAGACTTACAGAACAGATGTTACATGGTGTGCCATGGGAGGTCAGTGAGTGCTAATAACACTTGGGAAGAGGTTCATGAATACTCACAGGTATTTGGTCCGGAAGACAGGAAGCAAAATGACCTGTTTATTTCATTGCCAGTGGCCAAACTCAGATACTTCACAGGAAGCCACAAGACCATAATAAAGAATAATGGAATAGTTGTTGCACAGAATAATGTCTTTTCTAACCTGAGATAGTGAATTTTATATCTGAAGCATGGAAGTTTATATTCCCTCATAAATTTCACACAATTCAAGTGCAATTTAGGGATTTTAATTTTTTTTTTCCATTCATTCTACCTGCTAAAAAAAAAAGAAAAAAAAAGTCTTATTAAATTATTGATTTTTTTTTTTTTTCCTTCCTTAGGCTAATTTGATGCTGTAGAAACACTATTGTGTTCTAAAACTTCTACATTTGTCACTTTTCTGTGTGAGTCTTTCTGGGAATATTGCTCATAATGCTAGAAAAACTGCCAGGTTGGGAGACTTTTCTGTGCAATTCCTTTTTAATCTTGGTTCTTTCATTCCTTAGTTCACAATACATGGATGCAAAAGGGTAAATTCTTCACAAAGGCGAAACTGTCACGAAATGCTTCTTTTTTTGGAATATGGAAAGTAGCCACAGGCTACCTTTGTTTTATCAGTTTCCTCCTTTTTTGAAGTTGAATTTCAAAAAAAAAGACCTGAAACTGTAAAATCACTTCTTTGGTTTGTTCCCTAGCTTCCTTTGTCTGAATAAACATGTCAATCAGCTTCAAATCCTCTATTTCTATCTTTCATATGCCTGGGAAAAGAATAAATAAAAGAAGTTTCTCTCCTCTCTCATCCACTTCCTCTGTTTTCTTGAATCCTAGTCCACAGGGTCTGATTGGAAAGAAATTAAGAGTTCTGTCATCTGCTTTTTAAACATCTGAACATGTTTAAAATAAATGTTCCCCAGGTTTCATATAAAAAATACTTCACATTGCAGAAAACTATCAGAGACCAGTGCCTGGCATCATGATGGTTCAGTTTATTCAGTGACTCTGAAATTAACTCCAGTGGAGTTAATTTTAATTTCTTACATTCAGAGGAGTAAGCTAAAAAAAAAAAGTAAAATGAGAGGCAAATCAGGTATGTAGACAATATGGCCTGTACTCCTTGGTGAGAAATTTCTGTATGTGTTTTTCAGGTTCAAATGGAGCATTCTGATCAATGTCATTCTTTTATTCAGTAGCTCATTTTGCCATGAATTATGTTTTTGCACAAAGTATCTATGAGTCATGAACGGTGTGCTTAGTAGTCAGGCACTTCTTTGTCCTATAAACTGGATAATATGTAAATGAACCAAAGACTGCAGAATTTAATCATCAGCCTGTTAGCCGTAGTTTATGGAGCCTCCACTACTGATGTGTATTTGCTCTCTGCTGTTGTTACGATGCACATTTATTTATACACAGATTTTGTTACAGCAAGGTCCCTTCCAAAGTCCTTCTGGAGCACTACCAAGGTTTCAGTTCAGAACTGCTTATAGAGGCAAAACTTGACTTCACCTTGAGACTTCCTTGAGTAAGATGAACTCAGAGAACTTGATTTGGCTCTGTTGGAGAATCATTTAGGTTGGAAAAGACCTTTAAGATCGAGTCCAACCATTAACCCTATTCTACCAAATCCACCACTAAGCCATATCCCCACATCTATATGGCTTTTAAACCCATCCAGGGATGTTGACTCAACCACTTCCCTGGGCAGCCTGTTCCAATGCTTGAAAACCCCTTCAGTGAAAATTTTTTTCCTAATGTACAGTTTAAACTTCCCCTGGTGCAGCTTGAAGCCATTACCTCTTGTTCTGTCAGTAGTTACTTGTGAGAAGAGACCAGCACCTATCTATCTACAACCTCCTTTCGGGTAGTTGTAGAGAGTGATAAGGTTTCCTTTCAGCCACCTTTTCTTCAGACTAAACAACTCCAGTTGCCTCAGCTGCTCCTCATAAGACTTGATCTCCAGGCCCTTCACCAGCTTAGTTGCTCATTTGCTCTTTGGTCATGAAGGCAACCACAAAAGAGACAGCAGTAGCTACCCAAAATGCAGACTTATTAGAACCAAAAATTTCCCAGCACTCCTTCCAACAAAGTTAAATTACAAGTTCAGATGCCAGTCAGGAATATACTACTACACATCTAATTTCTCAAAAAATGGAAAACCTCCCACACAAGGGTACCCAAAGGAGGTCTTTCACCCAAAGGGGGTGACAGCTCACTCAAGGATGTATCCAGAAGACATATTCACTCACCAAAGAGGGAGTGAAGACTCACTCAATTTGGCGAAGTATCCTCTGATTGTATCCCATTCCAAGGGGAAGATTCCATGACTGCAGGGCCCACTTGCTCCAAGGAAACCAACTCAGATCAGCTCTTTGATGGGGCTCCATTCACACCCTACTTGAGTTTGAAGTCTGTTCATTCTCATTAGCTGGGGGCAAGCACATGACAAAAACTGTCTAAGGTCCTGTACCTAAGGGGCTGATTAATTGATGTGAGGTGCCATTTAATGTCTGTTTAATTATCTTTTTCATGTCTCTGGTAAGCCCTGACCTTTATTAGGCTTTTGTTCCTGCCACAGGTTCTACAAAAATTTAGAAGGGTAATGGAAGAATACTATTTCTTTCAAGAGAAGCAACTATAAAACACTGTGATTAACAAATGCATACAGAAGACATTTAATATTGGAATACAATGTTTCTAAACCAAGAGATAGCTGTATCTATGAAAAATATTATGAGAACTTGTTCCCTTCCCAGATCTGTGTGCTGACTTTTTACTTCTAATCTGTTAATTTAATTTCAGCTGTGAGTCACAGAAATACAGTTCATGTTGTAGAAGCTCTAATTGGCACTTGATGTTGAGAATAGAGATCTTTTGTCTTTTCTTTTCTTGGGCTTTGACTATAATTTTACTTTAGTATGTTCCATGTTTGCTTCTGCTGAAACTGTCTGTAAAACTCACTTTATATTAAATTATACATATATCAGAAATGGAAAGAGACAGACTAAATTATGAAAGAAACTTCGAAGCCAATGTGAGGTAAGAGCAGGTTAGACAAAGAGGATCTTTTCAATTTGATGCCTATAACCTGAGGAACTGCAAGGAAGTTTCAAAGCCACATTTCCAAGTCCATACTTGCATGTTCAGGTAAGGTCAGTACTGGCAATGGACTGGAAATAACAGGTGTTCCAAAGACATGTCTGAAAAAATATTTAACAGAGGGTTAAAAGACAAATAGCATGACAGATGAGGTTTTGTTCTAGCTTCTTAAGTGTGGAAATACATGTGTACCACAAAAAGCTCTGGTAACTCAATGGTCTTCATAAGGGGATGATTCGTGGCATTAGAAACTCCTGTAGCAATAAATTCCATAAATACATATTTTATGGGGGGGGGGGAAGTAACATTTTTTACCAGCTTTTAGTTTCTCACTCTCTAAATACAAGCTGCCTTGTTCCACAAGATGGTGAAAAAGCAGCTGAAGCTCCTTTGGTATTTCATGTAAACCCACTGCCTTTATACATTTCTCCCTGCTTGTTGGTGCAGAAATGAAGTTTTGGTAAATAGATACAGTAAATGCTTATTGCAAAACAAAAGACTCTCTCGAAGTGACTTTCCTTGCCACTAAAATATATCCAAAGCTAATATTGTTTTGATGTGGGTTTTTTTGACATTTTTTCTTCTCAACTTATCTATCCTGCTGGTAAACCCGAATCAAACTATCAGACTGAATTTCCCTTTGGCTCAGTGGACACAGGTGATGTCTGCATATTGCAGGTCATTCAGCCAGAGGAGGTGTGTACCCTGAAGCTTCTGTGTCACGGAGGAACAATAGTACTTTCCTTCCCAGGGAAACAGCATAACATTGCCTCTGCATGCCCAAAGAACAAACAAATGTTCTTTTGCTCCTTTTATTCTTATCTGCTCACAAATTAAAAAATAGTTGATGTTGCTTGACTGGCAGAAACTTCCAAGACAAGAGCATCTTGCTGGCTATAAAGCAGCATGAGGAGCACTTGTAGAAATCCTTCCACTCTGCTGTGAGCCTTTCTGAAAAGCTCCTTTTCTGGTTCTCTATGTTAAGAATGGTAGTTATTTTTCTAATAAAGGCTAGTTCTAGTAATAACTTCAATAAAGTGAAGCCACAAGACTCCTTTCAATGAACCACTGAACAGATTTTATACATCTTTTCAGCTCTGTCACTGTTGATAGAACTGACACCAGTAATGGCCCAACTTGCTGTCATTCAGACATTTATGACTCTGTCCCAGGCACTCTTCATGGTTACTTAGGTGTCATTCAGTTTCAAAGGAACCTATGGCTCATCTATTACTTTAAAATTGCTCAGCTGTTTTAATTGCACAGTTAACTCAGCAGGGACTTTAGCAAAGTCTACAAAGGCAGTTAATGAAGACCAGTAAGGAGAAAAAGACATTGGCTAATAGCCACTCGTTGAAAGAGTTTCTCTTTGTGGGGCTGGACAGTGGGTTCTGTTTGCCTCCTATGCTCAGGGTAAAAGGATAGGTGTGCAACCAGAATAGACCAATGCATTGAGACAGGGATGGATGTTAGCTCCTCAAATCCAGAACTGCGTTCCAAGAAAACTTAGCCCATGATCTACCTACAGTTGCCATATTTCTTTCTTTGAATCTGCTTTCTAATCACTTCACATGTACATACAGGCAGCTGTCATAAGCCCTACCTCCCACCAGCCATGTTTAAAAAAACAAGAGACCTTTTAAATCATTCAAATACAATGTGCAAGTGCTTCATGTAGGAACAAGTTTTGGGTACTGGACCCTATATGAAGAGATATCTATCATGTAGCCTTAAAGGAATAGGGAAATTTAGATGCATTCTTGTATGAATCAATTCCTATTGCTTAGTATGTGGCTCTTGCTGAGTACCTGGGATTTGAAGATTAATTTTGTGTTGTATTCTCTCTATAATAATAACCTTTGGGTTTCCCATTGATGCCAGTCATCTAAAACACATTATAATATCCAAATTAAAGGCAAGTAAATCCATGCTAGGGCTTGCTCTGAAGTCTATTTCTCTTCCCAAATCAAGTGAGCTGGTACAGCAACAGCAAATATGCTGAAGCCCCTCTTCTTCAGTGGAAGAGAAACAGGGTTGGGTAGAATTATGGCAGAATCTGGATTATCTCTGATCCCTTGAACAATATGAAATATCAGTTAGGTTAATTAAATACTTACCCCCTGAGACAGTCTACCACTTTTTATTTTTTCCATTCATGTGATAACTTTACTTAAGGCTGATGGTTGAGGTCAGAAAGACTGAAGAGAGGATACTAGAATGTCAGGCTGTATCACTCTTCAGTGAGTCTTTCTGGACGGCTGAACAAAGGCTTGTCACATGGAAGATTAAACTTTTCAACATCTCCTGTTATTAGAAACTGTGAGGATAAAATTAAACCTGAGACTGATAAAGAATACCTCTTAACTAACTGGAGCTACACCAACTTAAATTTTCTCAATATTGCATGTTGGAAAGTGCCCAAGGAGTTAATGTACCTTTTTCAAAGCAGATATTGCTGGCAACATTTTAACATTTCTTTGTCTTATTCATTCTGCTAAGATATTCACCTGGAACTCATTCTTCTAGCTAGCTATAGCCCTCTGCCTTGCAGATAGTTCAGTACATTTTTTTCTCAGCTAATTTTGTATTGTCCTTTGCCAAAAAGTGGAAGAGACCTATCAGTAGAAACAGTTATTGCAGCTTTCCCCTCTGACTTCAGAATGTAGTGATTATTCTTTTATTTTGTTTGGATGCTATGGAAACTCTTAATTGACTTTTAATTAATTGCCAAGCTAGCTACCACTGAATATTCTTTAACTGGCATATATACCTTTAGGATTCACATACTGCCACTAACCCACTTTAAACTGTGCTTGAGCATGCTAAGATTATGCAGAGTTATTCACAGAATGGAAAGCTAAGAAGGGCAAAAGTTGCAGCCATATGCTTCCTGGGAACTTATCAAACAGAAACAAAGTCTATTAAAAAAATACCAAGGTTATTCCTTTGCCCAGGCTAATCTGTCGTGCTATGACAGCTCAAAACTTGAAGGTACAAACACAATTTTGGAAAAGAGAACTGCCGTAAGCCATGAATTTGCAAAAGTGGAGCTGGCAAAGCATGGAAGGTGAGAAGGCTGGCCTTAACTTTAGATGTGTGTTTTTAGACTACCTTCCTCACCTTCAGTTTCTTATTTAAAAACGTATTTGTAACCATGGAATTTTTGCATGAAAGGACATTACTTCAAAGCTTTGCATAATTTGCATTCCTCTCCCTCTGATCTTTGTATTGGCTGCTTACAGAGAAAACCCTAATAAATTATCACTGGATTAATCAGGAAAAGGCAAGTATGCCGTGCTACATTTAGACATTTATAATACCTCATATATTTCAATCTTATATCCAGTGATCTCAAATAGTTTCAAACATTTTCATATAGAGCACTCACAGAATTGTACCCAAAAGCCATTATTGAAATACTTTGTACAGGAGCTGTCAACCTCTGTTCAGGATACTGGATCCAGCCTTCCAGAAAAATTCATCTGCATAAGCCTATTCCCTAATTCCTTTTTTTCTTCAGAAGCCCTCAGATATGAGTAAAGCATGGGCTCTTATGCTTTCATCATGTGATGAACACTCAACCTGTTATGTGATGGGTTTGGGTTGAAGCACCTGACCAGCTTGGTAGAAAGACCTTAGTTAGCATGATGTAAAGAGTCAGTTTATATTAAATGGCAATGAACATGGAGTTATAAAAACCAATGTTACTGTTTTTTAAGCTGCAAAATTCAATGCTTTTAAGTAGTGTTTGTCACAGGCAAATGCTTTCCATTTGTAGTTACAAAGAAATCTGAATTTTCAAGAGGTTCATGAGAGCTCTACTCAGTGGATGACTGGCCTCTCTTTGTGAATATCTCAAGTTGCACAATGGCCATGAGACAAGGGTCTCAGCAAGACAGTGCAGGACCAAGAACTCTAATCCACACTCTTCCTGTATCTTCTTTTCCTTATCCACACAGCTTCTCTATCACCTCTCACTCCTCTGCAACTTCATCAGCGATGATGTCCTTCTGTAGCTTTTCTAAGAAATGAAGCTGCAAATATATATATGCATAAAACCACATGGCTGTAGCCCAGTGTCTCAAATTTACTTTGGTTCATAAAACTCTTAGGAACTTTAGAGACTGTCTGCCATACTTGTAGAGTCCAGTGCAGTATATCTAAAACAGACCTGAGGGGCTAATCATGCCTTGGAAAATGTTTCTGATGACTTGTGAAGTGTCTTTTGAACCTGCATTGAAAGGGGACTCAGATGATGACTCAGTTTTTAAGAAATTATTAGTTTCTTTGATGGTAACACTTCAGAAATGTTTGTTACTACGAAAAAGCCTGAATAGCTAGCCTATGCCCAGTATTTCCTATGTTATTTTAATTGTTTTCATTACATAAGCCATTTTAATCTGCAGTGAATGATTATTAATGTAGCCCGGCATGGCCTTTTGGGGTGTGAATTTTGATTCCATGACATGGCGATTTCCCTAGAATTGCTCTTATTTTAAACTGGTGAAAAAAAAGAAATCAGATTGAGCCCAAAGTTTTTATGAACCAGAGATTTTCTTAAATTTTGAAGAGACATGCTTATGTATTCACAGGCAGAATTGGCTGTGGAGCAATAATCTTGCATTTTGCAGCTCTCACACTACCTGAATACAGAAAATGGGAAAGAAATTTCTGCAGCTCATATAGGTCTCATTACTGAAGTGATACATGACTACTCTCATGTGCAGAGTCTGCAGCACCTAGGAGATATGAAAAATTAAGAATGGCATAAAATTAATGCAGAGCTTGCTGTTCCTGTATCTCTTAGGATGTAATTTAATGATTAATTCTCCTGAGAATAGACTGTCAACTGATCAATGCAAATGAAAACTGTTGACTGGCTAATATCTGCAGTGATAGTTTGAAAGGAATCTGTGGCAAGGAAGTCTGAAACATCAGAAGTTAAACTTGTATGCCATTAACTCATACCCTTTCATCCTCCTTTATCCTTCACTCAAAGTAAGCCTAGTATGCCTGTGTAAACTAGGAAACAGAGTGCTGACATGCGTTCTCTGAAACCCAGGTTAAGTCAGTAGGGTTTGATGGGACATCAACCATGTTGAAAATACCCCTATATCTTCTGTAAGCTGTCTCATCTATTATCTATTGTGTGAGAATAGTTTTATGTACCTGTTCAATACATCCTCTCTCTAACTTGTTTATGAGAGCCTGAAACTGTCAATTTGAACTTAAAGCAGAAAATCATGAGGACTTCGGTATCTAAACTCTTTCACTGTCTTGGTCTCACTGTCTGAGAAACACTGTCTTGGTCTGAGTTAGAAAAGAACCAGTTCTCTTCAGTGATACTATTTTTCAGCTAAGACTCTTCTAACTAACTGCACTTTCTGAAGTTAACAGCATATTTTCGCAGACACTGTCTGCTTCTAGAAGTGATAATGCTTGATGTTTAGAGTTACCACCAAGGACTGTTATGTAGAAAGGCTCTTGTCTATACTTGTTCCTATGGAGACCAAGGTCACTGATGGATCTTCTGTACACATTGGGGGTGCAGAAAGTAGAAGGCCACACTTGTGGGGAGGATTGGACAGAACAGGTGACCCTAAACTGACCAGTGAGGTATTCCATCCCATATTCAGTATAAAGCTGAGAGTCAAGCTCTCTTCTTCAGTGATTGGTATCCAAGGAGGACTCCATCCATTACTCTGCCTTCAATCCTAATCCACATGTTCCTGAATTCAGTTCCAGAATCCAACTCCTGAATCTGGTTACTGTCTTCCTCTGAGTCCATCACAGAATCAGTGGTGATAATAATTGCCATCGGGGGAAGTGGGCTCAATATTGGGTTTGCATGTATTTGTATTTATTTCATTTTATTATTATTTTAATTTCATCTGGTTTAGTTTTCTAATCAATGTCTCTCTCCCTTATTCCCTTTCTCTTCCCCTTTGGGAAGGGAAAGGGGTTAATAGGGAGTGTCTATCACTCATTCACTCACCAGCCCAGACCTAACCCTTGACAAACATGTAGCAAATAACTCGGCTTTCCTGTCTGAAAATATCTGCATGTTGGGTTTTGTTTGTACTGACAGTGCTGTTTTAACAATCTTTTCATCGGTAAACTTTCATATACTATGTCATCATTATGCATATTGAGTACAAATCCTTAAAAATTAAGCACAGTATTTGACCTTTTCCAAAAAAACCCAATAAACAAAAACAAAAAAACACCCCAACCAACCAACCCCCCCCCCAAAACCCAAAACACACACACAAAAACATGAAGCACAAACAAACAAACAAAAAAACAAACCAACAAAACCAGAATCTGATAAAATAAGGGAAGTTTCAGACTTAACATTAGAAAGCATTTCTTTACAGAGAGGGTGGCTGAACACTGGAACAGGTTGCCTAGAGAGTGTATCAATGCCTTGAGCCTGTCAGTGTTTAAGAGACATTTAGACAATGCCTTTAGTACCATGTTTCTACTTTTGGTCAGCCCTGATGTGATCAGAAAGTTGGACTACATGGTCACTGTAGGTCCTTCCCAGATAAAATAGCCCTATGCTATGCTATGCTATTCTAAAAATGTCATGCAAGATCAGCTACTGACTTTGCCCTCCACTACTGGTTTTATATTGATCTGGGAGCTCTTGCTGAATTGTCACTAGGAAATTTTCTTGATTAACATTGCATTATTGGTCATGACTGTTCTTGTTCTTTATTAGTTTGTTGCTCTCGGTGCTACTCTGAATCTCTAGTTGCTTATTTCTCATTCCACTGTTTTCTATTTTTCTTTCATGTTCTTTATAGTCTTAAATCTCACAGATACACATTTCAAAATTTTCATTTTCTTTCACTATGATTATTTCATGGACTATTACTCACAAAAATTTTAATATGACTGTATGGATAAAATCTCTATTGGTTGAAGACATTCCAATTTTTTTCTGAAAAAGATTCCTTGCTTTTAGACATTTAATAAAAAAATGCATTCCTTATTTTTTATGCTTAGAAAAATGAGTGATAATTTAAGATGAACTGTAAAAGTGGAATAGAATTGGGAGCAGAAAATGTGAAAGAACTTTTGACTGACTGTATATACTTAAAAAGGCAAAAAGTAGAGTACAATATGGTGTAGTATATTATGGTATATACCTAACTCATGAAAAATCTGTTCTTCTGAGAAATTGCATCTGGTTGATGTTAGCTTTGTCATACATTCCAAGATTCCTGCTAAACTGGGCAACCTATTGAGATGCAGAAATAATCACCTGATGCATATATTTCCTTCTTTTTACAAGAACATTGTGCAACTATCATAAGCATTTAGATGGCATCTATGGTGGACATCATCTATGGGGAATTGAAAGCTTACTACCCTGAGCTCAGTGATCTCAGTAACAACAGAAGCACTATACGGTCTTTTGTGAACTTGGTTGTGTTTTCCAGTGGCTGAACACCAGGAAGAGACCTTAAATGCATCTAAGGCTTTTTCGAAGCTACCTTAGCAATATAAGCTATGTTGGATTAGCCTCTGGCATGTGTAATTATTACTGTTGGATGGGTCATTGCAGTACTTAACACAAAGCTGCACACAAAACTCCACCCAAATATTTCCAAACAGCTGCAGATCAAATGTTGAGGCTAACTTTGGAAAAAATTACGTGGCAGGAAATCATAAATCTCTAGTCTGAACCTGACAGCTGCTGTATCTGCTTCTGAAACTCTTTACAAGAATGATTACGTTGGGAAGAACAACAAAGTTTATATGATGTTCTCCTTGTGCTCTGATCAAATTTCTAGTTGTTCTTGTTAACAATTGCATAAATAAGAAGCATAGATTGAGTCTGGTAGCATAGACTCAAACAGTGTCAAGATGGCTCTAGAGAAGTTTGTCATTGAGCCCAGACCAGGTTAATTTGTTTGAAAAGTCCATAGTTTTGTATCAGGGCTGATGAATTGCAGGCATAGCCTGGCAATGGTCATGCATGCATTGGTTATAGAGAACTAGAGAAGGCTACAGATCAAAGACTGAAGACATGTCAGTTCTTAGATTTACATGCTCAGTATCTTTGTGTCGATATGTCTGTCAAATAGGTGCATGATTTGAGGAGCCTCTTGCCATTTTAGACAAGCTAGGACAAATAGGGTTCAATGTCTTCGTGATAACCTGGAAAGATTGCTAGATATTTGACCCAGGCAGCAAACTCTCATGCATGATTGCATTAACTTCTCTACCTGATTGATGTTGATGGATATTATGTCTCTGGGCTTTGTAAGTGCCATTAAAGCCTTAAGGGAAGGGAGAACCTGACAGCAGCTGACTTAATCTTCCTTTAGATGTCCTGGGCTGAGTGGTGCTCTTGTGGAAAACAAAATTCTGGAATCCTAATGCCAGGCTACATACAGTGCAAAAAAACCCCAAATACTATTTTTATGACTTGAGAATTCCTGGAAGTGTTACCAAGGTTATACCTAAAGATCTGAGCTTTTTTTATGGATTTGATGATAACATTTGACAGAGTTAACCAACCTGGACTTCAGATCCTCATGGTAAGACTGTCCTAGCCAAGAAAATTTTGTTCATTCTTGAGAAAGACAGATCTGTGGTGGTATATATGGAACAGACATTTCCAGTATAATAATAATGCAACAGTAATAAAAAAAAAAAAAATTAAGTCAATTATGGGAAGTTATAGAAATTATTGTGGATTGTTTTCTAGTACTAAAATCCAGTTTGAGAGTGTTCAAAACCCTTTCTATATTTTCTTGTCTTTCATGAAAACTGTTCTGAGTCCACATTGGCTCTTACACAACACTGACAAGTTTTTTGAAGCTCCAGCTCAGCAGATAGTTTTGAATATTTCAGCAAGCCACATCAAGCACACATCAGCCCTTGTTTCAGTCACTACCAGTAAGTAAAATCTGTACATCTAAGGACATTTTTTCAAGGAAGATCTACTTAGAATATACATAGATTATGTATTTGGGAGACAGTTGTGTAAGCTTCATACACATTAATGGATAGCATATTCCCAAACTTTCCCTCCAGCATAAATATTGGCAAGACCTAACCAATTTATTAGATAAGAAATGTTTAACTTGCATGTACACATTTGCATTATGTTTACTTGTATACTCTGTATATAATAGTACTGTGCATTATATCATTAAATATAATACAATGCTGCTGTAGTCATAGCAAGGCAAAGGCTAGTTTTTGAGATGTCTTCAGGGTCTGTGGAATGTTCTCATATTGTCATTGGCTGTTACTTCATTGACTAATATTTCTGACAGCTTCAAAATAAACAAAATAAGTTCTCATATTGCACAGAGAGATTGTTGCCTCAAAAAATGATGTTTATATGAATATGGTAAGAAGGTTCATGCCAAAAATTTCTTTTACACTTCCTGATTTGGCCGCTCTCAAAGTGTTAGATGTGTTTTATTTATGATCTTATAACACTAAAAAGCATATGAGATGCTTTTCAAAATGCCTGAGTTCATAGTCTTTCTTATTCCAAGACAAAAAAATATGTGGTTCAGTTATTTAGACCCGAGGTTTTGAAATAATTCTGTGTTGTTGTAACAAGAACTGATGGAATCAAGAGATTGCATATTAATTCAATTTTTCTTATAAAACTATTCTTAGATTTTATTATTGTAAAACTATAGACTCAAGAACCAAATATAATCTCAAATACTAAAGACACATATTTGTTTCTTCGAAGAGTTTCCTCAGAATATGTAGGCATAAGTCATGTTTTTTAAACATGATTGTGTTTGGGACTATACAAAACATTTAGCCTGACTTGCATTTCCCAGACTACTTAATGCAGGAGTTCCTGTGTTGACCCATCTTTGACCTCTTTGTAAATACTTTGTGATCAAATGTAATGGTACTAAAGAAGAGGTAGGTTACTTAGCCAATGTGTCTGTAATGATCACATTTTCCAACCAAATTTGCAGCACTACCCTAAATATGTGGTGATGATGGTCCTTCTATTTCACAATGCTCCAGAATGTTCTTGTGTGTATTTATAATACTGCTATACATAGAGTCTTCAGCCTTCTTTTTTTTTTTTCTGAATATTCATTGCTACCTATTAAAAGGCAGAACATCAAAGGAGCTCCTTCTTAAACTGTTCTTTCTCTTGCAAGGCTTTAATTCATTGTAGGAGAGTTGCCTGGGCTTTTCTACATCATCCATCGGAAGCACAGGAGGGATTCATCTTACCTAGCTGTAGGCATCCCTACTATTAACAGCTATAGCTGAGTTGGTCTCTCTAGTGTGTTCATAATGACTGTAGGGAAGTGGTAATCTGTGGTGTGTATCAGCTGGTCCATTCTAGACATCTGCTCAGGATAATATCCATCACAGAAACACTAATTGTGCTAATTTCTTCACTGATTATAAGGAGAGTCTCAAGCCACTACATATCTGAATTCAAGATATTGGCATTTACTCAGATGACTTATTAGTCTCTCAGTTTTTATTGTCAGCAGAGAATTTGTTCTGCTGCTTAGGGTGGTACTCAGAACGAATGCCTCCAGCAGACAGGCAGGTCTCCTACACAGCATACAGCACCGGTGATAGATGGATTGGGTTTGACTGACAAAGAAGTCAGTGAGAAGGATTTACATTGGAAGAGTGGTTACAAAAAAGATGCAAATGTCATTTTTAGCTACATGTATGAGAAAACTGGCAGCTAGCCATACTTTTTATTCAGCTTTGGATATTCTTCAATAACCCAAAATAAGAATAACCATATTTTTCAGAGTGCTGTGAGTTTACATCATCTAGTCTGAAATAACTAATTAGTATTTAAGTAAAAGCAGCCTGATATTTTAAAATATGCCAAGCACCTAAAGGTCCTTTGCAATTCAATGGTAATTGTTAGCTAGAGTGTCTAGTAGACATGGAAAAGAATGTTTTAAGAACTAATTTTTAGGTACTGAAGACCAAGTCTGGGTCACAAGAATCTGTGGCATTTCTAAACTAATATAGCTATTTGTGAGGACAGATACTAAGAGGCCATAATCAGAACTGATGCAGAAATCCAGGGTTTTCAAAGAGTCTTGACTTTTTGACAATGGGAACTTATTCAGCTATTTCAAAATGTACATGTTGAAGAGCAGAACTAAGAATCCACAAGATCTGTAACAATGGAACTACAAAGGATGCAGTGCCTATAGTATCCTACAGCAACATGCTTTAAAAAAAACAACAAACTAACAAATAATAACATTAACCTGAAGTCCTTTCCTGGACTAATACAAAACTTTTAAAAATGCAAATAATTTATATCTACCTTTGACCTGCGTTTTGCAGACTCACTGTCTTACACAACCTAGAATAGAATCTTGCACAGGTCTAGAATACAGGTTTACTTAATAGATTACAAGTATCTAAATGCATCCCTCAAAAGCATTCCTATAATGAAGACCGGGTCATAAACATGCTATTTATGAGCTTTTTTTATGAGCTTATATGAGAATTTTTGCATCCCATCTGACCAGTGTCTTACTCACAATGAGTACAACAGGCTTTAAGATGCCCTTGGGGAGGTGTCCATTTATTGTTTCATTAACAAGGGCTGATTTCCAAAGAGCTGTCTGTTATATATTTATAAAGAATATATAAAAAAATGACCTCCCAGTTTCTGTGATGGTGTTGTTCGATATTTTCTGATGGCACGAGAAAAGATGAAAACATCTGCACAGCCCTAGATTCTTTCCTAACTAGGCAGCTTTTGTATATTTGCTTTTTCTTAAACCATGCAAATACATTTTTAAATCATATTATTTTATTTTTAGTCTCTTGGGTGTAGGGGTGAAATGTAAATTACAGTAGTTAACCGTCTCTCTGCAGACATCTAGCATTTCTCCTTCTTTTGTGTGGCTGCGAGTGGCATGCCAGGTGTTGTCTGGGGACCTCAGCATGTAACTGTGCCTGACATGTTATTAAGGGGAATAATATGCAGCAGGAACAGCAGCTGAGAGATGAAAATGCTTTCTTGTGACATCTGCATTACATCTGAGAAAAGAAGGAGGCATGACAGTACTGAGGCTGGTCAGGAGCCTGCTCGGTAGGCTGAGCAAGCATGAGTGCATTTTACCAGTCTTCACTGGTATGAAGCACATTCGGCATCTGAAGCATCTACTGAAGCTACTCTGAAGCACTGCTCAGAATACCCAGAGCAGCCCTCCTGTCCCAACTATCTGTGTGACTTTGAGCAAGGTGCTGGTTTCCTTTGCCAGTTTGCAAAATAGTAATGCCAATACATAATTATCCAGCATAATGTGAAAAGGTAGTTCTGTTTGTAATAGGTTTTGAGCTTCTGGAACAAAAGCTGCCTAGAAAACACAATATAGTATGATAGCTTTAAAGCTGTATGGTATATCAAAACAAGGGAAAGCATCTTTCTGGAGACTGCCTAGTCACTCAAAATACACATTTCTATTTGTGCTTTCCAGGAGTATTTATTACTTTAAATTGTACAGGTGTGAGGGACAATGAGGTGACCAGGTTTTGTGTTACTTCTGCTAGTAGGTGATAGAATTAACCATAAAGGAGAAAGTGTCTCTTTTCTTTTTCCTAGTTTTCCTCCAGTCTCACAGTTTAGTTCTTAGTAATGAAGAATCAACATAAATACCACCCTATTGTGTTTTCCTTTTCAGCTCTGCCGAATATTATATTATTCTGAGATAATGTGTACTACAGTGCTTCACAGTAAGTTATTAACTAGCATTGCAAGCTATGTTCCGAGTGATTACTGCACAAGTAGGAAAAGTGGCATATTTAATGCTTCTTATTAAACCTTCATATAAAAAATTAATATATAAGAGCTTAATGGATGACTAATAGATATTTAAATAAATAAAAAATAATTATAGACTTCATTAGGTCAATAGTTTGCCAATTATCATGATACTTATGTACATGATGTACTTTTAATCTTCTGGTATATGTACAGCTTAGACCTGTAGCATGTTCTTAATGTCTCTTAATAGTTTTAAATCATTTATAAATGTATTATTTTAATTAAGTGTGGTTTTTACCATGTGTAAAATAAAGCTTTCAGGTTTCTTAAAAGGAAAGAACTATTTAATTCTCTGTTGTATTTTCAATATACTCAGAATCTAATATGATTTGTAGCTTCTCTTGGTTTATGATAACATGATCTTTCCCTGACAGCTTTCCCTTTGACAGTGCCAACACTTGCAATTGTTTGCTCATGTATGAATACTACTTGGTAAGTCTCTGTATTCCTGTGCTGTCATTCTGCAGCAGTAAAATGAAACACTACCATTTTCAGACATGGGTAGAATCAGATCAGAGCTTTTCCTTTCTCAGGAAGATAAAGTAAAATGCTGAAGGATAATATTGCTCTGTTTTTGGAGCATTGTGAACTGAGCTGATGAGGAAGTAATTAAAGACAGGAAAAAACAATCCCACTGAATCCATCTCATACAAATTACAGGAATCAGAAAAGCTTTTCATATGTAGAAGCCCGATTCAAAAACTCTGAGGGGAAAGGGGTAAAAAAAGGCTTTATTTGGGAGCAATGTACAAAATCAATGGATTAGTCTGAACAGGCACTAGCTCCCGGAGCCTGGAAACTGTGATTCACCTCTATTGTGTAACAAGTGTTTTGGGGAGTTAGATATTCAAGTCCAGTTTGTTCATGGAATTTCAAGAATAAAGTGTTCTATTATGATTGCAAAATGTTAAATATTTCCTGCTTACATTTCCTGCCAGGATTAATGGCCAGCACTGTGCTCTTCCAGACTGAAACAAAAGACAAAAAGGAGGGACTGACATTGTTTTAAAAAGAAAGTCTCATTCCATTCACACTGGAAGTAAATAGATAGTGCTACTTATTAAGGACCATATGTAATTATTCCCTTCACCATGACTTCTAGGGGGACACATATGGTTTGCTGTGAGACAAAGTAAGACAGATGCCTCTGAAAGAATATTGCCCAACCTATTCTGAGGCTCAGACACTCACACCACCAGAGCTTACTCTTGAGAACGTCACATCTCTCATACATGGGTTTGCAGAGTCCCTCACAGACACAGGGAGGACTAATGCAACACTGACTAACACAGAGGGTATGATTTCACTCAGAAGTCTGAGAGAGACAGTGGGGATGAAAATGCCTTTCAGCATTTTTCAGTGTAGCTAAGCTATGTGTAAGAGTCCACTTCTCCCTAACAGCTTCCACAGGAAAATACTGGTTGTAAAGACACCACAAAGCTTGCTGCTTCCAGGGTAGTGATAAGGGAACCAACACCAGAATGCGAAGTATCAATGCAGATGCCCTCTCCCCTTCCCTTCCTCCATCACATATGACTGTGGATTAAACAGTGATGAAAAAGTGTTCATGGGCACAGGAGTTTAATTAATCTGTTAGTAGGGTCCCCAATATACTTTTTGCTTGTCCCAGTTTACCCTCACCGACCCTATTCCCAGATATGGCATGAGCACTATTACCAAGGGGCTGTCTGGATACAGCCACTAGATGTTGGAAGCTCTGACAAGTTGCTCTGTGGATGCAAGCTAGCCCAGGTTGTGTTGGTCTCAGGTGCAAAAAAAAAAAAAAAAAAAAAAAGATCTTGGTCACATTTAATTCACTGATACATGTGTACACTCTGTGCTTACCTGATATGTTAATGAGTCAGGTACCTGCATAACCTCTCAAAGCGGGGAGGATGGAGCAGATTGTCACCCCAGCTCTCCTAGCTCCAGGTGACTTTGGCAATGAGCAGTGCTGTGTGCTGGGATACTCATGTGCCTCTTCACACTTTCATTAGGGACTGTTCTTCTTGTCAGTCCCACTTGTAAGACATGATTGTCTAAGAGTAATGAAAGCAAAGAAGAGAACAAAGTTCCTGACCATCACCAAACTGGCAATAGCAATGAAAAGGTGGTGGGCAAAATATTTTATGAAACATGATATTAAATTGAGTGCATTAATTTTGTTAAAGGGGGAATAAGATACAAATCTTTGGAAAGAAGTGCAAGCAAGATGTACATGAGGTGGTTTCATCTGTGGGAAGTCAAGGGGAAAAATACCACACTGCCATGCAAAGATACCCATATAGCATGGAAATTACATAGCTATGGAAGTGCAGAAGTGAATGTAGTTGTGATATTGATGGAGTACTGTGTGACAGCACAGAGCTGCACCAGAATGGGAAGATGGGGGTGGACAGTGTTGCAGCTATTGCTGTGCCTTCTAGCAGAGCCAGACTGTGGGTAGCAGAAGCGGCCCACCATGGGACAATCACACTACTTCAGTTCAGTTTCATCAGGGCCTCAGGGTATGGACAGGACGCTAGGCATCTCCTTTTTCAAGACTGGTAAAAGTACAAATGTATGAAGTAAACTGATGCATACAGTACTAAGTATTCTTACAGTGATTAGGGGAGGATCTTAATACCAGGGAAACTTGTCTCCATTCAGAAACAGCAAGATAGTATTTTTCTACTCAGATTTTTTTCTAGAACAACAACAACAACAACAACAAAAAGTAGAAAAACCTAAGACCCATTAACTCAGCACAACATCACAAATAAGTACCTATTTACAATCCTCATCTAACAACTAATTTTCTGCCTGTTTTAAAGTTCCTATTCTGCCTTTATACTTATACTTTTATATTTATACTGCATGTAGTTAACCAGGTATATTTTATGGAGCAAGATGGGCACCAAAGACAGGGTCATTACCAGTGAATCTGCTTCCACTGAAATGGACACATCTAGTGCTCAGAATTTAATTTACCTAGAAAAAGAATAGGTGTGTAGAAGAACATGATCTAAAGTATGGAGAAAAACATTCTGAGTTCAGTCAAGGGGTAACGTAATAGTAAACAAAACCAGATAAACAGAATAGTTAGCACACAAAATATATCACATCAAATTAATATCATAGTGCAGACAGATGACAATGAGTCTATGTATTAGACTTTATCATAACTGTGTATTGAATACTAAATTAACTCGAGAACCAAAATAAGTTGGGGATATAGAAAGCTTGTGTCTAAGTCTTCAGCACAGGAGTGTTGGTGCAGAGCCAGAGTGACACAGTAAGAACAAGGAGCTGTGATTAAATTAATTGTCCTGAGCTGCTGCAGCTCTCAGAGAGAAAATTATTACTTTTGTGGGTGTCTCTGAGCAACGACAAAGAAATGCAGTGGAGTGGTAAGTGAAGAAGCTCTGATGCAGCACAACTGTAGCCTGATCCTGTAGAGTTAAGTAGAAAAAAAAAAAAAATTATAAACCCTTCCAGGTATTGAAAGATACCAAAAGAAACAATAACCGATTCGCCTATATGTTTTCCCTGTTCAGTTCTGATCATATTCATGTTTACATATAAACAGAGATAAGTTCAAGATAGTCTGTTCAGATCATGAACAGTCCTGCCTTACCATCATTTATGTAAACAGAATCTGGATTTATGATGTCAGCAAGAAAAAAACTGCCCAGGAATGAAGGATAAAACACAAAGGACTTTGTGATTTTTCCCAAAGTAGAATTAGGCTTCAACTGTTAAGAACTGTGCTCCTCACATAGTGTGGTCAGCTGCTTTCATCTGTGGATTAATCTAACCAGAAGTCAAGGGACAGAGATCAGGATTCAAAATGCTAATAGTGAAAGAAGTTAATTTTCTCCCTCATACTTCATAAATAAACTGGAATGTTGTCAAAAATCTGACCAGAGTGGGCAGAATCCTGTCTGGCTCAAGTGCAGTAACAAACTTTCAGCATGGGTGGTTGCTGAGTGATCAATCAACCATGGTACAGGAACCAAGTCCCCTCCTGTTGTTCAGAAATATCAGAAGTTTTGAGGATTTGTTCTGCAAAAAGCAAAATAAGCTGAGAAATGTAACGAGCTTCCTTAGCCTATTTCTGGTAACAAAGAATTGTGCAGGTATGAACAAACCGTGCTGGCAGTCAGCTAGGTGGGTGGAAGTCAGCTCCCTTAACTCCAGATGTCCAAAGCATTTTGTTTCACATAATCTCAGTTTCTTTTGGAGTCACTGTAGAGACAGAGGGATGACCATTCAAAAATGTATGAAGTTGACTAAATCCTATCATTAGTAAAACAAAGAATGCCAGAAGCTTGCCAGTCAAAGAGGTATTATCATTTGTCATCAAATTACAAGTATGGGCAGATGGGATTTTTCATTTGCTACACTGTCTGAAGAAATGATCTTTGTGGATGAGGAGCCTGACTGAAGTTATGATGGTTGTAGATTTCCCTGTGCTCACCAGAAGGTCTGGAACACAGAGCGCTGGGGCCACACTAGGCTTGCAGCTATCATCAGGATCTTCAGGATTTATGTGTGAGAGTGAGTATGGGACAAGCTAGACATCAATGTCAGCCTGCAGTGGGCAGGTCTACCAGTTCAGAAACAAGTTTCCACAGCTACCTGGAGGCTGAGCAGCCCAGACTCCTACAAGCTGACTGGTGCTCAATATTAATAAGTCAGCGTGCTCTCTTGAGTGGAGATGGTAAAGTCATTGTACTTATAGTTTACCAAATCTTGTTGAAATTGTTAATTTCTGGAAAAGGAGATCTGAAAAACAGATCTAAATTTAAAATCTGTTTTCACATAAGAAACTTTTACATGAGGACCCACATCACACCCTCTTCACATTCTCTGCACACCACAGAATAGTCTACTGTGAGCTTCTGATACTTACTTTGTAAAACATTTTAGGCTCTATGGATGAAATATGCTAGCTGAGATCCAGGTTTGACTATCCTCACTGTTATTATTTAATCACCCAGGATGTTTGCTGAAATGACTATGTAGACTACTTTTGAACGTTTCTGACTTCATTTTCCTGTGTGTATGAGTGAATAGGCAGGTGCCAGATGTTGGCTACAATATTTGTATGATCAAAATTAGCAAGCATTGCACTTACAGCTCAGAAGGCCAACTGTATCCTGGACTGCATCACAAGAAGCTTGGCCAGCAGGACAAGGGAGATGATTCTCCACCTCTGCTCTGCTCTAGTACCTTCAGTACTGTGTCCAGCTCTAGAGTCCTCTCTCCAGAAAAAACATGAGCCTGTTGGAGTAGGTCCAGAGGAGAGCCACAAAAATGAGCAGAGGGATGGAATAACTCTCCTGTAAGGGCAGGGTGAGAGATTTGGGGTTGTTCACCCTGCAGAAGAGAGTGCTTCAAGGAGACCTTATTGCAGACTTTCAGCACTTTTTTAACATGCCTGTAAAAAAGATGGGAACAATCTTTTTAGCAGGGTCTGTTGTGACAGGACAAAGGGTCACTGTTTTAAATTAAAAGAAGGAAGATTAATTCTAGGTATAAGGAAGACATTTTTTATATTGCGGGTGTTGAAACACTGGAACAGGTTGCCTAGAGAGCTGGTAGATGTCCCATCCCTGTAAACATTCAAAGTCAGGTTAGACAGGGCTTTGAGCAACCTGATCTAGTTAAAAGATGTTGGCTTTCTGGAATCCCCTTTTGTGTTTGATTTTGGCCAGGTGTTCCTTGTTCATCCATATAGGCCTCCTGGCATCTTTGACTGATTTCTTCTTTTTAGGGATGCAGTGCCTTTGTGCTTGAAGGAGATGATCCTTGAAAGTCAACCAGCTTTCATGGGCTCCAAGTTCCTCCAGGGCTTTGTCCCATGGTACACCAAGGAGGTTTTTGAAGAGGCCAGAGCTGGCTCTTCTGAAGTTGAAGATTTCAAGCTTGCTGAGCTGAGTACCCCTTTCTTTGCTGCCCTTAGCTACTTAAACTCTACCATCTCATGGTCACTGCAGCCAAGGATGCTTTGACTTACAAGCATATGGCTTGCTCATTCAATTTAGAGGCATAAAACATACAAAAAAGAAAAAAAAAAAAGAAAATACTCTGGCAGCATTATTTGGCATTCTTTTTTTCTCTAGAAAGTTGTATCTTGGAATGGATTTAATTCAGACATGTTCTTGGGCTTTACCAAAGGCACACATGTATTACCCAGTCAATGGAGCTGCCATCACTTGCCTTGGAAAGCTTTCCACTGTCTTGTAAACCTCAGTACAAGGAAAAACACACTAAAACATCAGGCTGAGATTCAGTCTATTTTTCCTTGTCTTTTTCTTTGCTTCTTTTATCTTCCTACCCCTCCAAATTAATACAAAATATTCTTAAAATAATTAGCACCAAGTTATAGGCTCTTGCAGTTTTGACATGTACCTGTTTTTTTCTTGATTTTTGAGCCATTGTGGTTAAATTGTAATAATAGTAATAGTGCATTTCCTTGACAGAATCAATCAGAACCTTAGCTGCTGCAGTGACCACCTATTGCTGCCATCTAGAAAAACCCTCTACCCTGAGTACAGCATGTGGACTCATGTTGGTGGTGTGAAGTTTACATGACTCTACATATTACAGGCTATCGTTGGACCTGAGGTGAGTTCTGCAGCAAAGCAGCACTGTCTGTGATGTGTGTTGATACATGGCTGCCATGAAGCCAGTGGGAAAACTCCAATAACCCTGTAGGTTGGCAACCTTGAACATGGGAACCAGTGGTCGGAATCAGAGCTGTTGACTGTCCTGTCTGCTACTGAATGTCTGACAATGGCGAGTTACAGGTAATTTGGAGAATATGCTCTGTGTAAAATACTCAATTCCTAGAGCAGTATCTTAGAACCAAGCTATTAAGTAGTTTCTTTTTCACCTTTACCATGGTTTTAGATTCTTCAGATATGTGGATCTCGTTGCATAAGATATTACATGGAATCTTCAGTCACAAAAAAGCCACATCCTCTTTCACTGGCATTCAGGTGATACTTTGTGGTCTCTGGAGGGCAGTATGTTTTTTCATGGTGCAGAGTACAGTTTTGTCATATGCCTTCTGAGCTAAACAACTTTTGCCTTCGAAACCCCAGTGACTCACCACCAAAACCCAGAGGATACCCAGAGTGCTGTGAAGTTTGCTTCTTTCCATCTAACATTTAGCATGTGAGTTGGAATTGGAAACACAGAGGATGTGGAAACCCAGGCAAGCCTGCCACAGCTGCTGAAACTCATGTCAAGTACATCAATTCATACTGACCTGCACCAGATTTTGTACTGGTCCTGATGCAGGTTGGGAAGTGATGCAGCCTCCATTTTGGTCACCACCTCCCTCACAGGGGAATTCAATGCATGCTTTTGAAGAGCCACCAATGGGGTGTCACTGGCTGGGATGGTGTGAGAACATGCAATGGACACAGCCGTTTTCCTCATTCCATGTACAGAATTTATTCCTTTCTTGTTTACAGTGCTATGAATTGTTTTGTAATTGGGCCTTTGTTCAGGGCGCAGCTCAGCCTTGAGCTGGGTTTGCTTGTTTGTTTCCGTTCCTACTCCATTTCCTCTGCCTGCCTCCCAGTGTGACTAACACTGTCTGCACTGCTTCCTGTGTCTCCACAGCTTCCCCTCTGTGCTTTGTCATGGACACAGGCAACTGCGGTGCTGCTCCTCTGTGTGTGCCTGCGGAGCGACCTGCTTAGTGTGGAGCAGTGTGGGAAAGTGTGCTAGCAGAAACTGAAAGGTGTTCACTTCATAGAAACATAGTCATAGGATCCTTTAGGTTCAAATAGACCTTTAAGATCATTGAGTCCAACCATTAACCCACCACTGCCATGTCCACCACTAAACGGAATCCCTAAGCACCACATCTACACATCTTTTAAATACCTCCAGGGATGGTGACTTCACCACTTCCCTGGGCAACAGACATTTATTTTTAGTTAGGCAAATGAAAGTTTTCCTAAGTTTTCATTTTTTTCTCTCTCTTCTTATATGGGCAAAGCATGTATGATGAAAAGGAGATCACTTTAACTGTGTTACCTGATATTGTGATTTAATCCCAGCCAGCAGCTAGCCCCCATGCAGCCACTTGCTCAGTCCACCTGCCCCAGCGGGATGGGGGAGAGAACCAAAAGAAGAAAAGGGGGATAACTCATGGGCCGAGTTAAAGACAATTTAATAAGTAAAGCAAAATCCACATGTTCAAGCAAAGCAAACCAAAGATTTAATTCCCTACTTCCCATTGGCAGGCAGGTGTTCAGCCATCTCCAGGAACGCAGAGCTCTATCATGTGTAATGGTTACTTGGGAAGACAAATGCCATTTTTCCAAATGTCCCCCCTCCTTCTTCTTCCCCCAGCTTTATATGCTGAGCATGATGTCATATGGTATGGGATATCTCTTTAGTCAGTTAGGGTTAGCTATTCCAGCTGTGTCCCCTCCCAGCACCTTCAGCCTACTCACTGGTGGGGTGGTGAGAGAAGCAGGGAAGACCTTTACTCCATGAAAGCTCTGCTCAGCAGTAACTAAAACATCCCTGTGCCACCAACACTGTTCTCAGCACAGAACAAATATATAGGCCTGTATCAACTACTGCAAAGAAAATTAACTCTATCTCAGCCAAACCAGAACATCTGAGGTAATTTATCATGGATTAATATGAGTCTGGGAGATGTAAAGTGGTAGCTCTTCATTTGATCATTCATATTCCTTTGAACTAAACATGCGTTTTCCTTCTTTCACTTTGTCTTATATTTTGCAGGTTTGGGCCAATCTTTTTACTCTCCATAATTGATACAATACATCTTTTTAAACGATAGATTACTTTATCATTTCCAGTCTGTTAAGCCTTCTTGTAGCCCAGCTCAGTGCAGACCTCAGCTGCAGTGCTCCAGACTCTGCAGAGCCTTTGCTGCCTCAGAAGCTGCCAGCAGTCCCTGAGTTTAACTTCTGTTTTCATGGGTTTACACTGGTGCTCACAAAGTGCAGACACCCTGCCTTAGCACAGGAATGGCTTCAGGCACTAATGGGTATCCATGCTCTGCAAGTATGGACCTCCTGAGCTGACTGTCTTCAGTAAGAATTGATTTATTTCCTTTGTTTACCACTGCTTGTATTTCATATGTTTTGCAAGTTAAAGTGAAAATTAACTTGAATCTCACTGTGGTCAGTGAACAAATTCCTGCCAGTTTCAGTGGAGGTTGGAGGGTAGCCTGGAAACCTACAGCTCCTCAGGGTACTCATCTTGACCATCTTTGCACCTCAAGTTATCTCACTGACTTTAGGCAAGCATTTAAAAGCTTTGCTGAATCAATTCTGGGTTCACAGATAGCATCCTTCAAAGCTTTTGTGGCAACGTAGTGATGACAGATCAAAATGTGGGCAAGGAATGGGAAAAGCAAGAGTTTTATTCTTTAGCAGGAATGATCCAACAGAATAAAAATAAATTTTCAAGTGGATTTAATGCAAGTTTTGCAAAGCCTAGTGCATCTTTTACTTTGTACAGGTTTTGCCAAAAGAACATTGTTCAAGGAATTTATCCCTGTTTTGTTTTTGTTATAAATTAAAATGTTGATAGCAGTATTTTTCAGTCTGTACTGTTTCCTGTATCCTCACAAGGGTGGAAAATGTAGTACTGCTGGAGTATGTTCTCAGAACCTGATATGCCAGCTGGGAGTCAGAGGACCTGGATCAATTTACAGCTTCATCATGGACATCTTAAGTGGCCTCTGTCAGCGACTGCAACTCATTTCCTCATTTATAAAATATGGAAAGCAGTGCCTCTCTGTTTTAGAGAATGCTGTCAGGATAAAGCCTTTAAATGATTTTGAGACACTGTAGGCATGATAGTGATTGAAAGCACATACATAGACAGAAGTAACCCGTTGAGAGACTCAGATTGGGAATTGGTCTTGGCAAAAATAAGTGGGGAGAATCTAAATACAGAGAATGGTTTTCTACTGAAATACACTGTAACCAACCTGATATTACATACATTACCTCAACACACAGATGCATATGTTGTGCACATCTTTTATAGGAATCATTTTGAATGTACTCATCCTCACATTAAACAAGGGAAAGTAATTAAGGATATTGTCCCTGCACAGTCTCCATCATTACTCACTGGCAAAAAGTGAGCAAGCCGAGTATTTCCCAAGCTTGTCATCTTTCTGGTAAACTGAAGCCAGGGCACATTGCTGGGCAGGTCTGACAGATGCAGGCTGCTGCCCAGGACAGGTTTCGCACAGCACCATTTGCAGCTGCTCCTGCTGTGCTCCTGCTCTGAGAACCCATGTCTAGCCATGTCTTGCTTGAAGGGTGGTGGGAGGAAAGCAGGAGTAACACTGACATACTGGGAATGTGTGAGACACAGAAGGGAATCATGAAAAGGCAGGCACATGTGTGAGTCTGACATGACTGTATGTACTAGATATAAATTTATTCTTTTGTGGAGTGGAATAATGAAATAAGGTTTTCGACTACATTAAATAACTAAGGGCAGGTATTCATTAAAGAAAATAGGGATTAAGCACTCTGACTGTCTCTATGCTACTGAATGAAATGGTCCAGGGACTGTTCTTTGGACAGAGGACATGGTGTGGTTCATCTTTGCATGGGTAAACTCTCTCCTCCATGAGAACAGTGTGTTTTCATCCCTCCCTCCCACACTCCCACCCCCCCCAACCCTGTGCCTGACATGGTCAGGGAGAGGACTAGCAGCTCTGAATCACAGCTATTCCAGGGAACATGCTTGTAACCACAGCCTGGCTGGTTGCAGAGCAAGATTTAGACCTGCACCTTTTTTTTTTTTTTTTTTTTTTTCTTCTATTAAAATAGATATATTGAGTAGGTAATTGGCACAGAAGGTTGCTCTGTTCTGTGTTTGTAGCATGTCTCATGTATAAAGGTTGTGTTCACTACATAACTGTAGTGACAAATCTCCATCTCAGTGTAAAATAATATGTAACAAGAAAGATGGGAGGTGTTTGTCCCCTCTATAGTGATATCTCCTCAAACATATTCCTGTCTGAGATGCATGACAGATGAAATTCATTCTTATGGCAACAACCGGTGTATAAAAAAGGTCCTGCAGTTGCCATTTTTATGGAGTTAAACCCAGAAACTTCATGAAATTATAAGACTGATTCCCACTTTTCTATAAGAGCTACACTTTCCTCATGTCTAGCCTAAGTACCAGGGCACTAAGACATAATATTTTATGGAACCAAAAGGTACTTCATATTATTTGCAGAAAGTTTTATAGTTCCCACTGAATCTGGCTTTATTGAACTTGTGATAAGGACACATTACTTTAATATCAAAATGATGTGAAAGCAAGTCAAAATAGTTTTTAAACATCCTTACAACTTCTATAACATAAATATCTGCAGCTTTCTTAACATGTGCAAAATTCTTGAAATGAGACTATAGCAGATGATGTTGTGTACTTTACAGCCATGTAATTTTAATTAGCCAGTAATCACGTTTCTACTATATAGACACTATGTGAAAGAAACCCTGATGCAGACACCATCCAGTTTAGGCAGGATTCTGCAGCCTGCTAACCATATGTAATGCATTTCTGATTTTTCATTTTACTCCCATCTAGGTCCGTTAAAATGCTCTAGGAGCTTAAATAAAAACTAACATGCAAATGAAAAAGCTAGCTAAAAACTACTTGTATTTTGAACAATGAAAGCACTGTGCTGTAAGGCTATTTTATGCATCCCTCAACAACAAGGATAAGGAACATTTATCCTTATTGATTTAAAGTCAACTGCAACTTTAAATTTAAAAATAAAATAAAAAGTAATACTAAAATGTAAGCAGACTAAAAAGTAATGGCTGTTACCCTTCCTAACCTAAGCCAAATATCTTGCTTGCATGATGTATGGTTGCCAATTACAAATTTTATAGTGAAATGCAAGTTTCTAGTACTGGAACATCGCATTGCCCAAGTGTTTTATTCAGAATGTCAAACAACATGTTAATAATTTACTTAAATTATTACATCCAGTAATCCAGTAGGTTTATGATATTATGATTTAATTTATTCCCTAATTAAATTAAGAAAACTGAGGTGGGAGAAGACAAGGGAAAAGGGCAGAGAAGCTGAGATCTGAATGTAAATGTAACTCTAGTGATGATTTGGGATTGGAAGGAAAGTATATATTCTGTAATCCATACTCTTTTTCACAAGGTAAGGATAAATAGGTTAGGATAAATATGTATCATTCACTTAAAAAAGGTAGTAGCATCTTGACAGCTCATATGGAAACTTGGAGTGAGGGAAAGCATCTGGCTTGCTTTAAAGATCTTGTTCAGGAAAAAATAGTATTTAAGGTCACAAAGAGAACAGAAAAATATAATAACTTGGAATTAATTAAAAGGATAAGAAAATATATAAAAATAACTGCAGTGTGGACCCCAAGACAATCAAGCTAACCTTCCAGCCTCTCCTGGAGAAGAGGAGAAAGACAACTCTGCTCCCAACCCTTCTCCACACAAAGACCCCAGGAGGTTGACACCCCTAGATAGTGACTGTCAGCATTACTACCCGGAATAGCACTGACAGGGAGAGCATAATACCAAAGAAAAGGAGACACATACAAAGATTTTTCTACATAAAGTATTTAACACATACCAAGAATTTTCTGTATTACTATGGGCTGTTAGTGTAGTGTTGTTCCTAAGCTAATGGATGTAATTATTAGCCTGTTAAAACTTAAATTCTGCTATGTAATTCTTCACATGTAAAGTGTTCTCGCCTTTCTGCCCATAGTAGAATTTTTATTATAACAGAAGGTTAGAGACTGATCTTCCCATAAGCTGCATGCACTAATTTCAGACACAGTAAGAAAGGTGAAAGGAAAATATAATAGTGCCAAGAAAAATTCAAGGCACAAAGCAGAACTGAGAAGACAGTTCTTAAAATCTGAGGGTTGTCTTGGAGCATGTAATAATTCTCTGCTTAATTATTACAACAACTAAATTTGTGTAATTATAGAAACTGTGAGGATCAAAGAATAAGGTAAAAGGACCTGCAATGGAAAAAAAATTTAAAAAATCCAACAACCAAACCCCTCAAAAAGAAAGAGTTGAAGTAGATAATGTTATGTTTTATACCTGTGCTACAGACATTTCATTAGATAAACACTCTCCTAAAACCAAGTCTTTTTTGAGGTCATACTGCCTTATCAAATTGTGATTTCTCATCTGTGACTTAGATGTGTCTTGAATCAGTAACTTTTCAGAATTATCCTTTACATTATAAATAATATTTCCAAAAATAGCCTATCTGTTCAGCAAAAGAACTTAAGTTCCTCAGACCACAGGGAGCCTATCACTTTTTATATGGCAAATTCACACATTATAATAATTCTTCTTTTCAAGGCTAAATTGTGTTTTATTTCTCTCTGGTGGCATTATGTATTATGATAGGAGCTTTGGACTACGGCATTTCAGTTTAAATAAAAGGCTTTCTTTGCTACATAATTGTAATGAAGCTTTTTCTGTAACTGAATTATGATTCTGCCAGCAGCTCCCTGTTCTATTTTATAATTATAAAAGCATAACTTCCTATTAAAATGAGCTTAAAGGAATATAAAAATATGGTTTATTTAGGAGTTTAGTTACATCAGAATGGATTTGGTTTTTCCAACTTCTTCCCAGACAGTTTAGCTTTTTAAAGGGCTTCTGCATGGGTGAAGTTCGCAGTCACCTAAGTACTTCATATCAGTCCTGTATGTAGAAACATTCATGGTACCACAGGAATACCTCTAGAGAAGTATATTTAGAAATAATTCCACTTAAATATGAGAGCACATTTTAGGCAATGATTACTTAAATTACTTTCTTCAGATGAGTATTTTCAAATCTCTAATTTTTTTCAGTGAAGATTTCAGAAACTAAAAATAGGGTAAGATTTCAAAAACACATAAACACCAGAAAGCTTTCAGTGAAGGAATTGTAGCCTTAGGCAAATTATTTAATACTGGGTTAGGTTATGTGTTAAGACTCCTCTGGTCTCCATGCACAAAGGAGCTCCCAGGATCAGTGGGGAGGGACCCCGGTTACACCCCAACAGCTGCTCCTGGGGCATCAAAGGAAAGCAACCATCCCCCTCAGAGGCTCATCCCCCACCATGAAAGACCCTGAGGGACAAGGATGGGGAGGTTCACAATGCCTCCATCATAGACATGAGCTGCAGCTTGCCCCCCTGGTCTGCCCTGGGCAGCCCTGTGCCCATGGGCTGAGGCACACTGTCACCATGAACCAATGGAGATATCCCCACACAGAGATGGAGGAGACACTGCCAGTGATGTGGGTTCACTGTGAGAGTCAGGGGAAGGGCATTTCAGGATTGCATAGGAAGGAATATTCTAGGGAGAATGGGGAAAGGGAGGATGAAGGTGTTTCATGGAGTAATGAGTGAGAAAACAGTGGGATAAGGGGATAAAAAGAGCTGGCCATGTGCAAGCAGGGTCTGGTGCACCTGCCTGACTGTGCCCTGTGTGCAACCAGTGCAGTCTGTCCTGGCCTCTCACTAAACCCCATTTTTAGCTATTTTCCTGGGTGAGGAGCTCTGTCCTTTGTGCAGTGGTGTGTGTGGGGAAGTCTCAGTTGACAGCCTCTGGACTAGGATTGGAGACTGGAGGCCTGTGTCTCTGTGGTGCCAGTGACCAGAGAGACCAAGATGGCTGCTGAAGTCAGTAGAGGATCCAGGTCTGATATTCTGTGGGGCCTGAGTGTCAACTGAGATCCACATGCATGCGTGTTTGCACACCAGAGAGACTAGCAGCTAGAGCAGGGCTACAGCTTCAGGGGCTCGTATGTCCAGGTTCCAGAAGCTGGGGTCACTGGGATGCTGGAGCAGCAACTTGACAAAGAGTCTCTGAGCCTAGTTTCTGGAGGGATCCATCTTGCATTACTGTATTCCCCATTAAGGGACCTTCAGCCTGGACTGCCAGGCAGGAGGACAGCATGAGGCTGTTGGTGCTGTCTTTGTCTTTCGGAGTGTTGTGGTTTCTGTTTCTGTTGATCTGTGTGGTCAGCTAGATATATATCTCTATATATGATGTATATATGTGGTGTATATATATCTTCTCTATGTATGTGTCTTTTGGGAAACACTAGTTCAACCTCACTGCTGTCTGGACCTGGGAGTATGAAAATGTGGTAGTCTTACTTCTCTGAGGTCACAGGATTTAGCAGCCCCCTAACATCACGCATGTCTTCACCTGCCTGTAAACAACAGCAAGGCATCAGTCTGCTCCCCTCACATAAAATCAAAGTTTAAATTAAAGAAGTTGTCCTTAAATATTTTTTACTGGGAGCAGAATCTGGTACTCAGAGGACTTAACTGGTCCATGAGCTGAGCTGAGCCATGAGGCCAGGCAGCATGGGTAAATAAGAAAACTGCCTGATTTCCACGAATGGGAGCACAGAGCAGTTCTCAGTGCAGGCACTGGAAACCCCATGTAGAGAAGGTGCATCTGTAGGAGGATGTGTTAGCAGCCCTCGCACTGAATCATGAGAAAGCTATGGCTGTTTGTCTCTAGTCTTTTGTATACAAATTGAAAACCCAAGTGATGGTAATTTCCTTATCTATGTTCTCCTTTTGTTTTGTGAGTCAGTGCGAATAACTGTCTTGAGAATGACAGTAATTATTGGGAAACAAAGCTGAAATCCTAGACGGTGACACTTGGGTCAAGCCCTTTATGCAGCTTTCACATTTATCAAACATTTTTACTATCCTGTACCCTAGCTGTACAGATGTGAGAACTTCCTCTGCACCAGACAATAGGGAATGATCCCTAGGACGGAAAACACCAGCCTTACACAATGACCATTTTTCAGTTTCTTTTTTCCTTGAGAAAGGAGTCATTTTATATTTCGCATTTCTACCCATGTCTTGCTGTCTGAACAGCAACAACATCAGTGTTATGCGAGATGGATAGCTCTGATGGATTACTTCAGTGACAGAGTCAACACAGGAGAATACAAACAATCTAAAAAGAGAGAGAAAACAAATAGAGAAGGAACCAGTGGATGACTGGATGCATCTCTCTAAGAAACTTCTGTCAAATACCAAAGAGAAGCTCAAGAAGGTCATTCTATATACACATTTTATGCATTGTTCGGTGCTTGTTCAAAGACTCACCACATCACTTTTCCAGTAAGGCCTGATTGTAGAAAAAGCTAGCAAGCAGTTACATGTGAGATTTGGCCTGTGGATTCCTGCTTAATTTAGTAATTGGTGTCCCATGGGCAGTGGACATTCAGTGATGTGAGAGTAAATGTTAAAAATAAAGGCCAAGTGGTTTCCTGTTTCTCTGGGTGTTACAATGTTGTGGATATATTGCACTATCTCTGCATTCCTCAAGTTTCCCATAGAACACAATGATAATTTCTGGCCCCCGTAACAAGAAAATCCTGACACTACAGCATCGCTTTGACATTCCAAAGTCACAATTATTGCTCCGTATCCCTCCCAGGCACTATTTTTCAAACCTGTAACAATACCCTTAGACATGCTGTTTGATGATTCTGTTGTGGTTTGCCTTATTTAATTACAGACCCTGGAGAAATCCAGACCCATGTCTTGAAGCTTTTGTTCTTAAATCTAAACTGTGAAATAAAGAAAGTTGGAGAGGCTGATTGATAGATCCTCCTGAAGACAAATACAGCAAGGGTCAAGTAAACAATATATTCAGCTTATTGGTAAGTAGAATATCGCACCTGGGAGAGGCACTACAGATTTCCATGAGCACAGAAAAAATAGGACTGTCTTTCCTACCTCAGGAAGATGCCACATGCTGCTTGGACAAGCAAAGAAATAGAAAATGTGGGCATGGTGAAGCTCTTTTATGCACTTAGTGACCTTACCATATTGTGGTACTATACTGCAGTGCTTAGACAGTTATGTGAGTATGCAAGGGGGTGCTCAGGAGCCAAGTATCCTCATGTAGTCATCACACTTTGTAAGATGAATTCCAACATTTACAAGCTGGAGTAATTTGTTAACATTCTGCAGGTTTTTGTTGCAACGTATTTAAGAGCAAACACTTCGCTCTTTGCCCTGACTTCCCAGGATCTGTACATCCCACAGGAGTGGGCGAACAAAGATTTATCAGCTCTGGCAGCATGGTGTCTGTCTTCTCTCCTGACATCAAATTCTCAAGCTGAAGAACAATATATTGATTGCAGCACCTAAAGTAAAGGCCTTGGGTATTTGCATTCACACAGAACTGTATTACAGGAGAAGGGTTTGGGTCCAAAATGTCGTTCACAAAAACTATGATAGAATACATTAGTCTTGGACTCTCTGGGTATTTTTCAAAGGGGAACATGAAATGAATTTCAGCAGTTTCTTTCCTTATGATGATTACTCAGGTCTGACAGACTTCTGAGAGTTTGGAAGGTTAAAATGGGCTAGCGAAAGTGGCACAAGGTTAATCTCCTGATCCTCATCCTGCAGTAGAGTAGTGGGGACTAATGGTGCCGAGTACTGCTGACTGCTGCAACTTGCATGGGTTCATGCTCATGTCTGCATTTTTTTATGCACACACGTGCAGTTTGGCAATGGCATGGTCATTTGTCAGTCTCATCACTTTGTTAATTTGGGGAGTTTCCATTATGATCTCAGTATTTCAGATTAGAAGGGCTCCCCTTTGTGGCCAACCCCACCAGCCACTGCTTCGCTGACTCCAGCCCCATAGTTTGGTCACACATACACAGCAGTCAGGGCAGTGTGTGCTGCCAGCACAGACGAGGCCTCTGCTGCTGAGTTTGCACCAGCGCAGCTGAGCTCACAGCTGGTTAAGATTAGGGCAAGCTGAGCAAATGCAAATTTTGACATTCTTGGGTTTTGTTTATCTTTTATGGGCAGACAGGGGCTGCTTCGCACCAGTGGCTGAAGTGGACAAAACTTAGGCAGTCACAAAATCCTAGCTCCTGGTACCGACGTTACTGTGATGGGCACAATCAGATTCATCATTAGATGGTGGTATACAACCCTTACAGACAGAGAGACTGTGTAGTGACAGTGATTTAGTATCTTGGTGTCCAAATGCTTAGTGCTTATTGAAATCAATACCTGTTAGTTATCTGAGTACCTCTGAAGATCTGGGCCAATGTACTGAAATGTTTCATCAATTCAGCAAGTGGAGCTTTGCTTCTGAAAAACAAGGACAGAGGCTCCTGCTGAGTGTCTAATAACACCTCATTATGCCTGCTGATTTTACATAAAAGGTGCTCAGACCATCTGTAGGTGGACAGCAGTATAAATCGTACAGGAGCTGCCTATGCAGTGCTGGTTTTCAGTCAATTGGATGCTGCTGTTTTACATTGACATTGCTTTTTATCTCTCCTTATTCCTACCAGCCAGTCCTCCTCAAAGGTGTAACTTGCACGTGCATTTAAAAATCTCTGTTTTCAGTCCTACCCTAAAATTATCTACCAGCATAAATTTTAATCATTGTTATCCCAAGAGGAAATGCTATACTCCAATTAATGGCTCAAATAATTGTGCTCAGTGTGCAATTTGGCTGCCACTCACAGCTTTTGTTAACTATATGATCGCTGTTGTGGTTCGTACTGCCAAATCATATTATTACCATTTCAAGATAATCAGCATTTACTCTGCAAATTCAGAGGCTGAGGAGGGCAGAGTGGCATACACCAGAGTAACTGTGCAACATACTGCATTGCAGCAAGACAGCTAATAACAGTGCAGCAAAGCACATTAGCTGTCAGGCAATACGTTATGCTGTGGAGAATAGACGGGTACCATGTCGTATTTTGTAATCAGGAATGTGTTGGGGGATTTTTTAAGAGCTGAGGCATATTTCTAACAGGGATGCTAACATAATGAGCAGTCAAATGCATTTCTTTCAGTCTGTTTTTTTTGTAAAATATTATCACTCTGCTGTTTGTAGGTGTTGGTTAAGACAATAGTCTATCCATTAGAGTGCATTGTTTGTCTGATGTCACATCCCATAGGAGACAAAGAGTAATGTGACAAATGTATTGCAGTAACTATACCCTGATTTAAAACAAATCCAGCAGAAAGAGTTTTAGGGTCACAGTATTTTCGTATGATGATTTTTTTTCTGTGACAATATTTTTAGTCACACAAACTTGAGTTGGACAATTGTTTTCCCAGTGAATTTCACAAAAAGTTTGGCACTTAACTATAAACTTTGCTTTTGGAATAAATGGCACTTTCACTGGATAGTTCTCGTTGTAATGGCTGTCACTGTTTTGTCTTATAATTGAGGATGCAATGAGTATAGAAAGTATCAGAGCTACACCTACTCATATGAGTGAAAAATTGAAGATGAAACTACACTTTTCTCATTCTTTGCAGGTGACTCAGGAAGTCCCTGTTAATTCGGCTTCAGTTGAGCTGTCTTGGATTTTCCTACTGACCAGTACATAATAAAGGGGCTGGCATCAAGAAAGGTAAGTGAAGTCTGATGGCTGTTCAAGCAGCTGTACAGACCTATGCACAGTAATCAGAGTTTGCAGCACTCTCCAGACTGTGAGCTGATCTGCACCTGCACCTTTTGCTTTGCACCATTTCCTTACCCAGCAATGTGTGCCAGTCCCAAGAAGTGGAGGTTTTCCCTCCCTAGGGCATGTGATTGCTGCGTATTAGTATCTATGAGCACAAAAGTACTGGTTAATAAATTGCTTTCAGGAAAAAAAGCCCTTAGCCCGTCCTTAAAAATCTGTCCTGAGCAACTTACCTTCCATTTGCTACATACAAGCTTCCTGAAGAAGCACATACAGTCCATTCAAATCATCTAGGAATGCACTGCTAGATAAGAACAAAGGCTGGACATTGCTTGACTATATAGCTGTACAGTAACAGGTGCTTGGTATTACTTTCTAGAATTTATTTATTTTTTTTTTATGAATACATGGAGAAAAATGTTCAAAATACCTTCAGAAATATTAATAGAAAGTGACATTTTAAAATGGGAAGTGAACCAGATTGTACAGTTTTTCAAGTTTGATTTTATTATGACAAATAAATAAACAGCACTGAAATTCTGACACTGCTTTTAAAGAGCTCACAATGATCCAAAGGAAGACAATCAGAAAATTTTAGCAGTAACAGTTCAGCCAAGGATTAGCAAATTCACAAGGACCATCTTCATTTACTGTACACAGGTATAACTAACCAAGACAACCAAGAAAGGAAAACATCTTTCTATATTATTCATACCAATATATAATTACATTATATACACATATTACATATACCAAGTTTCAGTGGAGACAGAAAAGAGACAATATCTGCCTGGTGGGCTTCTGAATTTGCTGCTGACTCAAAAGAGTATTATCACAGAGGGGAATTTAACTGGTCCCTGGCCTTTAAACTTTGACATGAAATAAATGAAGGATCATAACTAGAAAATTTGATCTCTCTAAAAGTTGTCTGTCTATATGTGTTAGTATTTAAAAAAAAAAAAACAAAGAGTGACAGCAAACCATAAAGATTTTATTTTAGCATTTGATGACCTTGAAGGGATTTACCTCAAATTCTCCTCAAATTCTCCTTGCATCATAGATAAATACAGCAAACTTCAGGTTCAAACACAGCCTTTTGAGAAACATGAGGAGTATATGATAATCATTTGCCCAAGTTCATAACCTTAAATATAGTGACATTTTGTTCAGAAATAGAGATTTTTTAAATTTCAAGAATAGAGATTTGACTTTGCATTCATAACTTCTATGAGTACAATATTTTTATTAAGGTGTTACCTTAAGTTGATTAGATATTTTCCAGCAAATGTTAGGTTATGGGTCATTTGTGAGAAGTGCTTTTCACTATTTCTTCAGCTTTGTGGCAGTTATAATCTAATATGGTTTCACTACTGAAGACAGAAGGTGAAATTAATTCCATACAAAGAACCAGGGCAAACTCCTATACCTTCCATGAATACATTGAGCATGACTTCCTCAGCAGTATATCTCAAAGTAGGATCAGGGAGAAGTTAAAACGTGGTCTTGTTTTTTATCCTACTGCTGCTATTTGCATTTTCTCAATGTGCTTCTGTAGCATCTATTAATATCTTGTCTCTAATTCTTTCATTTTGCTAACATGTAAACATGTTAATCAAAATGTATTCTGCTCTATGTTCAGGAAGTTAATCTCCAGAATCCCAATTGCTGACCAGTTCAAATATCTGGTGTAAAGTTTATGTGTGAGAAAATACTAAGGTATCTAAAAAATCTGGAGGTGAACATGCTAGCCTTTATTTAATATTATTGATTTCCTGCAGTGTTGAGCTGTAGAGATCTATACTCTTTAATTTAGCCTTATTGTGAGTTTTTTATTTTAAGTAATCTTTAGGATTTTGGTTTGGAAAGAAAACAATATAGCTCAGCTAGGAAACACCAGTTTCCCACCAATAGCATTGAACACTTTTTTCACAAAGCAGGTTACAAAATGAAAAATACTGAAACATTATCTTTCTTCAAAGCCATTTGGACAAGGGAATGGCATCAAAGAAATATTTTCTACTGATGTGATTCTGGCCTGGCTAGTTGCTAGCAGAGCTTTTTTTGTTGTTTTGGGGTCGGTTTTTGGCTTAGGCTTAACCAGCTAATGCCTATCTGGAGCATGAAATACCATGTTCATCTGAGACAATATGGCTCCATTTTCTTTGTAACCTCACATCAGCTAACTGTAGACAGGAATAAATTCTCCTGCTCTCCATTCTCTTCTCCAGGCTGAACAGTCCCAGCTCACTCAGCCTTTCATTGTATGCCAGATACTTAAAGCCAAAAATCAGCTTTGTGGCCCTTTGCTGGACTCACTTCAGTGCGTCCATGTCTCTCTTGTACTGGGCAAACCCCTTCTGGTACTAGCAATTCTTAGTATCACAGCACTATTCCCTTCCCCATGGGGTGAGGCCCCTTGTGATCCATGAGAACTGAGATCAGTAGAGAACTGATACTTTCTTGCATTTCCCCTCACTTTCAAGTGTTGCACTCTGCAAAGCTTAGTCAAAATCATCAGCAATGCATCACATCTGAATATTGGCTGAAGAAGTGAAGGATTTGTGTATTCAGCATCGATTAATCTCTGCAGGTGAGTAGAGCATGACTGGCAAATATTTGCAGTGGATAAACATAGTTTATAAATCTTTCAAGACAAGAATTCCTGTTTTCCACAAGGAAAATGCTATCTGCCTCCACTGACCAGCATGACTTATTCCCTTGCACTCAACTCTACTTACAGCTTTTTCCCATTACTTTTAGTATTTCCAAAATGCAGACACAGAATAGACCCTCCCATTTTACTGAAAACAGTAGAAATTCCCCCAGTAGTAGTGATGAAAGAACTGTCTGTCTTCTCAGATAGCTAGGATGGTAACAAGGGTACCCCTTATGACCTGCATCAACAACAAAGAAATATGTGTTTGCAGAGGTGTTTTGAGGTTGATATGCACTTCTGCACACTGCTACTCACCAACCTGTGTTAAAATGGTCTTCACACACTTCCCTTAGCACGTAGGACATCAGTCATTGCACTGCACTGGCCTTCAAAGAGAAGGGAAAGAGGGCAAGGGGGCAGAAGGGTATTAACTCTTCACAGCGATTGATAAATACAGACAGTTTTCCTGACTTTGTGCAGAAGTCTCCTCTGACAAGGGGGAAGGTCAAGGCTGGTGTTCAAGTCACTGGATACAAGCACAAGCCGCAGTACATCTCCTTCCAGGACTACTTCTGTCCTGTCAACAGAAATCTTATTTGCCTTCTTGTGTGATATCTCCAGTTCTGCTGGTGGTGCAGCTCTTTTTGTGAACTAAGGGCTCATTCCAGGAAGTGAAAAGAAGGCAAAATATATCCTCCTCCTTCCTGAATACACATCGTCATACCTCACATATTAGGTTCAGCAAGACAAACTGACAGTTGTCTTACTTGGAAATGAGCTTTACAGCAGAAATACAATCACAGGATCATTAAGGTTGGAAATGACCTTAAAGATCATCAAGTCCAACCATCTACTAAACATTATAATGACAACTAAACCATGTCCTGAATTGCCACATCTAGATGTTTTTTGAACACCTCCAGGGTGATGCCACCAACCTTCCTGGGCAGCCTGTTCCAATGCCTCACAACCCTCTCAGTAAAGAGATTTTTCTTAATATCCAACCTAATCCTTCCCTGGTGCAACTTAAGCCCATTTCCCTTCATCCTAAATACATTCTGAAGATAGCCAGAAAAGACTCCTTTGTTAAGGCCTGGCACTTTGAAGGAGGTTATAACAAATCCTCTCCAATTGCTTTACTAGTGTGTTTCTGATAAACTCTAGAAAATCAAAACAATGGTAAAGGTAGGTTTTAAATAAATGGGACTGGTGCTGACTCATTGTAAAAGTGTGAGATGATATTTCACCAAGTTGTGTAAGGGTCATTTGAAATCTAAGACTTTTCTGACAGGAAAATAAATTGGTATAAATCAGTTATAAATAAAAATAGGCCAGTATTTACAATATATTTTATAAGTCTTTAAAGATTTAAGCTTTGGTAGAGCTTTCCAAGGCTCCTTCAAGTGGGGAGAGAAACTTAATTCTCTGTAAGGTACACTTTGCTAAAGATAATGAGAAGAAACTTCCAACATGGCTGAATTACATTGGCTGATTCAGGAAGGCATTTTTTGGTTTATATTCTTATAGTTATCATTTTAGTAAGTGCCTTTGGGGCTAGATTTGGCAGAACTATATGGAAAGATTATGAGGAAACTGCTATTTTTCATCAAGTCTATTCTACCTCTTGTTTCTGCCATTTCATTTCCACTTCTCATCCACAGTGATACCTGTGATCAGGTTTTGTTTTTCTTGTTTTCAATCAGGATGAACACAGGCAATAAACACCTGAGATAATCCCACAGCTGTTAGCAATTGGATTTCTTTTTTTTTTTTTTTTTCTTCAGGAAAGCCTTAAAGCTACTGGATTGGAATCAGAAATGCATTTGGAAGTCAAACATTTTCCTGACTGATGCACATTCTTGCTTTCTAGATGAAACTCCCTTCCCCCCAAGGAGTTAGAACTGCATACAACTCATACAAAACTTGAGCCTTCACTTGTGGCTGCTTCCTGCATAATGTTTTCAGAGCAGATTCACTCTGCAGCATAGATCTCGATTACACGTTTATTGCAATTGTTAGATGCATTGTCAGGAGGATAATAAGGATAGTGGGGATGGGGAAGATTTATCTGGCTTGGAAAATCACATTTTGTTCAGACTCCCTGTAGAGCTTCTATTGACTCTGCTGCCAGCAGAGATTAGTGCAGTGCAATACTGTTAAATACGCAGCCCAGCACTTCCCACTATTTAAGTGGTTCAAATAATTAGCAGTTCTCAGCCTCTCCATTTACATCTTCTTTTTTTTTTTTTTTTTTTTCTTGTCCAGCTGCCAGACTTATTTTTAAAAATATATCTACATGGATCTGTATGCTACTTTAACACTTTTGAATTCAAAGACTTCTACTGGGCAGTGGATCACTTTGAATAAATATTTTACACAGTGCAACATCTTCAGGAGACTATTAAAGGTGTTAAATTACAGCCTATTCACAAAATTACAGAAGCCAAGTTTCATATGTAGATCAATTTATTCATTTATATTCAGTCATATAACTGCTGTATCTACAGTGGTCTGTATCATATGACAGCATGAATACAATAAATTACTTTCCAAATCTCTTTCAATAGAATATCTTTCTACTGACAGTAGAGAGACCCTAAAGGTATTTAGTCCTATCTTGACTTTATCAACTAAAAGTATATAGAAAGGTCTCAATGTTTGCTGTCAGGTGGGGGGAAATACACCCCTTCTGATAGGCTGGCATGCAGCACAGGAAGGAAAGGTATGGATAAATTTCCAAAGTGTATTACAGTACTCAAGTTCTCAGCTTTATATAAAACCCAAAGGGTTATGCTTCAAGACAGAAGTATTATGGAGTACACTACTTCCGGGTGTTTCATTATATTGTGTAGGAACAGCACTTCCTCTGCATTGGTTTGTACAGTGTAATATAAGATTTTTCTTCTTCTATCTTCTAATCTGGCTGAATGATACTCTGGTTTCACAGTAGAACAGGCTCAGAATTTCAAAGATATGTGGGAAAAATGATGGTGGAGAGGAAGTACATGATGTCTTTAATCTGTCTACCTCAGAGCAAGAATCGCTTCAGACAGTGAGAAAAAAATGAAAAATGGGAATCTAAATTATTGTTAAAAAATTAAATAGAACTAGGGTCCCTCTGAAAGACTATCTGTCAGCCAGTTCAACTTCTTTTCCTCCTTTGCATATGCCCACTTTCCTCAAAAATGATCTATATGAGGAACAAAGAGAACAGCCCATACTTTGGCTGTAGCATGAGAAGAATGCAGATGCAGCACTAAATGAACTAGTAATTCATTATTAACTTTGATTTATGTATTTCATCCTGACAGAACTCAGAGTCTGATACATCTCTTCAGAGAATTGCCCCTGTGAACTTGCCCTCTCTTTGCTTAGTCTGTTTTGAAACTGCAGGTGACTCCAGGGCCTAAAATGGCAGACATTAACTGGGAGCTGTGAACATCACACAGCTGAAGTCTAACCCTGTAAATGTGGCTGCCTTCAAATTCTCCAACTTTAGTATCATTGTACGCTCCTGGGCAAAAGGTCTTTACACTGGTAGCTGTGGAAAATCAATCTCAGATCCTTAAAGATGGGAGTGCTGTCACTAAAGGTCACTGAAAGTTACTAGCTGCTTTTCACTGCTAGCGTTTTGAAGAGAAATTCTAAAAATCAAGCACAGGTTCAAGTGTTTGTGTCACAGTTTCATCTGTGATATTTAATTTTTGGTGTCATCATCTGAGGACACCTTCTCTCTTTGTACACTGTCATCTTTACCTTTCCTAAGCTTTTTAAAGTCTTTGGGAGTCATCCATAAAATAGTGCGTGTTGTGGGTTCTCATTACAGAGTCCAGGCAGTGAAATTGAGAGGGACAGATGTTCATATTACTTTAGTCCAATAATTTACTTTGTGAAGTCTTCATCAAACCAAAGACCTGAATTCAGTGAGAATATCTTCTTTTATTTAATTGAACCAAATCAGTCTCAAAATCAGAACAGCCTGGGAAAAAAACAAGGATAAATAAGCACAACTGACAACTAGGTAGTACATATGTATACCATCATATCAGCACTTGTGCTTCCTGCTAGGTATAATAAGCAGTGATTGAGTTAAATCATTATGCCTTTGTTAGTCTCTGGATGATTCATCTTTTACAAAAATAATAAAACCCCAAAACTACCAAAGGAAGAAAAAACAGTACAGATGTTTAAACATGGAATTAATTATGAAAATAAGCCATCACTCCCTGCGTCTTAGCTAAATCTCTATATTTCTTCAGTGTCTTTGGCAACTCTTGAATCCCTCTGGAGTGTGGGCATAGTAACAGCTATTTGTATAATTCATTATGGATTTGAGGCTTTCATATTTTCTTTGTGTCTTAACTGTTGCAAGTCCAGTCTTTTTAACACTCAAACCTGCTGAAGATTACTGTCCACATATTTGGAAAATAAAAAGCTATGCTTGTTTTCTATTTTTCTTTGGCTGTTCAATATTTACTACAATTTGTTGCACCCAACGTATAATAAACCTGCCCAGATAATCCTGTATCTTCCTCTTCTTCCCAAATTTCTAATAATGCAATTATTAATTTGAATTAATGTTATTTATAATCACTGGTGCCAGTCCTGAATACCCAGATTACAGGGTTAATGGAAAATAGTGGTTAAAATGCAGTAATGCTCTGCAGTATATTCATAAATCCTTTTCAGTCTGTGTTTGATGACAAATACTTGTAGGAAATGTCCTAAGATCCTGCATATAGCTTTAAATGAGATATTACAGTTTATATTTTAATCAGCAGTAGCAAGTTCTTGTTACCATTAAATGCTTATCACAACTGACATATTTAAACAAAGAAGCTTGACTGAAATGTTATTCTAGGCATTCTGGCAATGGGCTTTCTCGGGTGTATAATAAATTATTTTACTCATAGTGTGGGATGCAGACTTTTAAATATAGGTTTCAGGCTGTCTCCCCAGTAGGGTTTGGGACTCTGTAAACTTTGTTTCACATTTGCTGATCCCAGCTGGGTGTCTCAGATACCACAGAGCATCTGAGAAATTTAGTCCTGAACACCAGTGTTCAGGCAATTGAACACTACTCATTCTATGTCTTATCTGCCAGTTGATCTGTCCTGGGGAAACAAAGTTAGAAAAAAGAAGAGGAGGATACAAATCTGTTACCATTTTCATAACTGGTATAATTTTAAAAGGTCTTGAAGTTACTTAACTAACTTCTGAAAATTAAGTCCTCAATCATTCCTAGTTTTCCTATGCATCAGGACTACATGAAAGTCTTAGAGTGTCACTTAAATGATTGGGAGAAAGTTCTGGAGTTCTCTTGTCCAGCCTCTTGCTTTAAGTATCACTATTGCTGACATTAGATGAGGGATACATGGCTGTACTGAGTTGTCCTGAATGCCTCCAGGGATGGAGATTTGTCAAGCCTTCCTGGGAAGCCTGTGTCAGGCCCACACTGCTGTAACAGGGAAACAGATATCCCTCATGTCCAGGCAGAATGTCTCAAGATAGGAACTGTGACTGTTCTTCCTTGTTACACCATCTGTTGTTACCAAGAAGAGTTTCACTCTGCTGCTTCTGTAAGTCTCCTTCAAGCAGCTGCTGACAACTATTAGATTTTTCCTCTATCTCCTCTTCATCAGACTAAACAAGCATGTTTTCCTCAGCCTTTCCCTATGGGCCATGAGCTCTATGTCCCTCAACATCTTGGTAGTCCTTTGCTAGACTCTCCAGTTTCTCAGTATTTCTCTTGAACTGGGGCAGGGCTAAAGCTGGGCACAGAATATTTGGTGTTGCCTCACCAGTGTTACATGGCGGGGACACACACACAATCTTGTCTTCTGCAGATGACAGTCACCCTAAGGTTTCCCAGGGTGCAGTTTACACTAATTGCACTGAGAGCACATGGTTGGCTGACATCTAGCCAGGTACCAACAGTAACTCCCTGTTTTTTAGGCATGGCTGCTAGTGAGCCTGTCATTTCCCAGCTTCTACTGTTGTACAGGGTTATCCCACCTGGGCATAGAGATTTGCACTTCCCATTCCTGAGCTCCATGTGATTTCTGCTGGCCCAGTTCTCAAACCTGTTAGGGTCCTTCTGGACTGAGACTTTATAATGCACAGATTTGCTAAGATTTTACTTTTTCTATACATACAAGTCAGCAATGAAGACAGTTAACAAGATTGCATTAGTACTGACCTCTGGGTAAGGTACCATGTTTACAGTCTTGCAGAGAATTCATCGCTGTATCTGATTTACCTTATTTCCCTTTCAATAGTTTGGTTTTTGTTCACATGTATCAGATCACATTGACACTGTACATTCTCAATTTCAATGGACCTCTTAAAAACAATATAAAGACAATTCAGGTGTAAGTGCTGCAAAGATATGCTTTCAACAGGAAACAGCAGAGTGATCTCAGTAACTTTGAAAGCATAGAGAAAAACAAAAATTTATATGTGGACTTAGGTACTATATTTTTGTAATTAAATGTCATATTATTCATTGAATTTATGGCTTGTACAGTCTCCAGATAATGCACTGATTTCTAAAGTCAGATACTTGACATAGGTGATAAGGCAGAAGCTGTATTTTATTTCTAAATTCAATAAAGGAAGATAGGAATAGAGAAACACACTTCTGGTCACACACACCTTTCTCCAGTAGGTACTTCATCACTTCTCAGAGGGACCTTTGACTCTTACAAAGGGATTAATCTCACCTGTTAGAAGTGTATAGTGCAGATACTAAGGATCCTGTTAAAATTGATTTAGGTAAATAAGCATTTTTGAGGCATAATTCTACTGACTAAATGTAGGAATCCGCTTTAGGTCTCCTCTTTCTTTGTCTTGGTTATATATAGGATGTTCTTATTGATTTAATTGTGGAGCTAAAAGTTGAAAGTGCAGGTGATAAAAAGAACAGTCTTAGAATCAGAGAGGAAAGGAGTCAGAAGGAACCTATAGAGGGATGACAGAACTCAATAGTATACAGAATCCATATAGAAAATTAAATGAACTTCTACTCAGTTGGGCAAGACTGACTCCATCACCATAAATAAGCTACTTACATAGCTGCGATTTCAGTATTAGAACATACACACTGTATTTTAATTTCCTGTAACTCCATAGAACTGAATAGAGAGACTGGATCACTGATATTAACAGGATTTAGGTAGATACCTACCGGTATTACATCAAATATACTGTATGTGAATAATAAGGTGCATTAAAAATAATACAGCACAACTAGCTACAGTGTCTCATTTTTTTCTCAGTGAGTATTAGCAGAAAAGACATTTCCTGTTATATATGATCTCCTACCCTTGAAAACTTCCCTTCTGCTTGACACGGATCTTCTTTTGCAATCCTCAGCACTATTTTGGGGTGGAAGAGCCAGGAGACACTCCTGAGAATACCCAAAGGCCTTTTTAGGCTACGGAATTATGGCTCTGCATTTCACTGGGAAAACAAGATCTTTCACACTAGCTAGAAATCATAATTTGTTTGAAATACAGATATTTTCTGCTGTTTCATATTTTCTTATTACAGAGAATCCCTAGTCTGGGAACTGGACACTTGCCCAATTGATCTCAATGGGAATTTGTGCAGTGAAAAAAACATATAGTTTATGTAATGTTGCATATGATAAAGCTTCTTAATGAAATCATATTTTTATTGCCAATAAAACATACCCCTCTTGTGTGTAGTAAAGTTCTGTAGGTTCTACGGAGGGCTCTGGCATGGGTTACTCAGATAATATTTCTTCTTTGGCAAGCTGTTCAAGGTCCTGCCTCAAAATCCAAAGTGGTAATGTATACTTTTGGCAACTAATAAGGTGGTTAAAGTTTCTACCTCTTTTAAGGATTGTGTAAAACTCACAGCATATTTTTCTGACTGCAGATTTTTTAAGAATTGCTTTCTGACTGCAGCACAGAATTATTCAAAGAAAATTTGTCGAGAAATTGTCACTATTTACAGTGCAGCCAGTAGGTGTGGCAGGCAACATTTAATTACATATTTAAAAGCCTATGTTTTGCTATGAACACTGAAACAAGTTAAAAAGAAAATCACACTTTATTAATAACACCAATGCTTGGTCTGGCTATTGTTCCTCATGACGGGTGGTATTCCTTGGATCACCAAAAGCCAGACTGATCATTTTCTGAACACTTATTTTTTTCAGCTTGCTGGACTTTTTACAGTTCAAAATTGCCATTGTAATTCTATACAATTGCATATTTTCGTGCAGTTGCAGGTCTTTTCTTAGGAGTTGGATTTTTTTTTTTAATGATACATGTATCCCTCTCCCTCTAACCAACTTACCTCCCTCCCTCCCTCCCTTCTT
>JANHGN010018163.1:53441-92594 GCA_024605025.1 Megaceryle maxima
GGGGGGCGACGGGTGGGAGAGGACGGGGGGGGGGGGGGGGGGGGGGGGGGGGGGCGGAACTGGAGATGGGGAGGAAATGAAATCTTGCTTCTGAATGCTGCCTGATATGGAAGGACTTGAAAAAAAGTGGAGGAAAACAGTTGTGTTGGATTAGAAATAACACTTAGAAACATCAAGCTGTGAGTTGTGAGCATATACCCAAACTAAGCCTGGGAGCTGCAGTTTTTCTATAGAATGATCTCTAGAAACAATTATAAAGATCCATGCCATGAATTACATGATATATGACATTGTATGGCTGAAAAGAATTAGTACTCTACAGGTGTGATAAATCCATCTGCCATCCACCAGAAGGAAAGAGGAATTCATATAGTTCCCTCTGCTTCACTCCATCCATTTCAGCTGAATTCCAAACAGCATTCAGGCATGGTAGGTTTCCCAGCCACTTGTACAGCCTCATGTAATAATTTTTTTATGGTAACTTAGTCTTCCTGTTATCATCATAGAAATCATAGAAATGTCTGGGTTGGAAGGGACCTCTAGAGGTCATCTAGTCCAAGCCTCCTGCAGAGAGCAGGGACATCCTCAACTAGAGCAGGTTGCTCAGAGCCTCATCAAGCCTCACCTTGAATGTCTCCAGGGATGGGGCTTCAACTGCCTCCCTGGGCAACTTGTTTCAGTGCTCTACCACCCTCATGGTAAAGAACTTCTGCCTTACATCTAGTCTAAATCCACTCTTCTAATTTAAAACCTCTGCCCCTCATCCTTTCACTCCAGGCCTTTGTAAACAGGCCCTCTCCAGTCTTTTTATAAGCTCCCTTCAGGTACTGAAAGGTCACTATTAGGTCTCCCCTGAGTCTTCGCTTCTCCAGGCTGAACAATCCCAGCTCCCTCAGCCTGTGCTTGTAGGAGAGGTGTTCCATCCCCCTGATCATCTTTGTGGCCCTCCTCTGGACCCGCTTCATCAGATCCATGTCCTTCCTATGCTGAGGGCTCCAGAGCTGGATGCAGTATTCCAGGTGAATTAGTTGGAATGTACTTTATAACTGCCCATTGCTTCAGCCCATCCTAGCAGTTCAGAATTAATAGATAGAAAGTTTACATTTTCTGAAGGATTCATTACTTTTTTGGTTATATTGCATCCTGCCATTCAGTCACCACTGGAAGTGAATGAAGAGTATTGTTTGCCAATAGAAAGGTGAAAGGACTTTGCAGTGATCGATCATCTATTTTTAGTTTCATCAGATTTTAGCACAAAGTAATAGATGATGTAATCACTGTAGTCAGAATAGCTGCCAAACACCGCCAGTGTGAATAAATAGCATTTCATCACTCACTTTTTTCAACAAGGAAAATGATTTATTTGCAATGCAATAGTGTGCTGGTGATTAAGTTTAACTTGTAATCTAAAAGCATGCCAGTATCTCTGCATTCTGGTCTTATAAATGCTATAGTAACAACATATTTAACATGTATAACTGTATTTTGCTTCATATTTAAGTTCAAACCTGTGCAACTATAGTATGTTAAAACACTGTTAGAAGGAAGAGCTGAGGAATCTTTACATAATCCAGTTGGAACAGAAAATCTAGATGACCTTTCTTTAAAGCCCACAGAGTGATGTGTTTAGTTATCAGTGACCCATTAGCCCAATTATTCAGCTTTCCATCTACAAATGTGTCTACTGGGACCAGACTTCAACTTTCAACAAAAGGAAGACTTAAACTAATCTTTCTGTATTACCTTGTCTGAGATGCTCCGCTTGCACCACCCGTCCCTAATCCTTGTGGTTCCACATGCTTATTAGCTCCATGTATTAGGAACTTAACCTGTGATGGGTCAGCCATAGCACTTGTAGTAAACTGGGCTGTTGGACAAGCTTTTTAAGGGAGCACTTGTTCCTTTCTGTTCTTCTTCCCTCACCTGGTTTAGATGTTTCTGTTATGGTCAAGAAAGCTGCTTTGCATGGATCTGTTTCTCTCCTGTGACTTTCAGGGGAATGTAGGCTGGGCCAGAGATGTGCATTTAGTCAAAGGAATCCTCTGTCTTATTAGACATCTCAACATTGCTAAGTTTCCAGGCCAATAACTGATAAGTAATGAACAATCACAGTATCGAACTGAAGCAAATATTCTTGTAGCCAGACTAACCTTCTTGCTGCTTTTAGAAGAAAAAAGGGTCATATACATCATTCATCCTCTCTGTCTTTTCCTATTCTGTCAAGAGAAGGCTGATGTAGTATATATCAGATAACCAGTTTAAATTTTCCTCTCTGTGCAGGATGTGGCCCTATGAATCTAAGACTAGTTATCATCTTAGATGAAAAAGATAGTGCTAGAAGATTTTCAGGGAATTACAGGTGAAGGTGTTGCCCCTTGTGAGTGAAATAAGATAAGGAGGATGTTCAGACTTTCATGACTTTTACTATTTCCCTAAGATCATCAAGCTTTGCTAGTTATCTTGAGACAGTAAGACCTCTAGGTTTTTCTAACAGATGTCCATGGTCAACAGCAATGCCTAATGTAAAGACCTTGACAGAGGTATATGTAACATTTCCTCTTTTCTTATGCACTGAATTTCTCCATCAAAGGTACATTTCTTTGATGTCTAGTAGATTTAAACACCCAAAAGACAAAGCATGGCTGTTAGCAATGAAAGAAAACTGAGAAAAATGAGAGGGTCTTGCATAGCAATTGTATTAAAAGCCTTCAGTGATTTTCAAAGAAAGACAGAAACCACAGCTGTAGTGTAATAATAATATTTCTCTTTACCTGCTGAAGAATTTTATCTTGATGGAGTAGGATTTAACCTGATTTTTATAACTTGGAGCTATGAAAAACCTTATATACATGTATTAAAAAAAAAAAAAAAGGAAAATATGTGCAATATATATTTTATTTATATATATACATGGCTATATTCTATATTTATACATATATCAATATATTAGCAAGATTCATTTGATAAGAGGATTGTTCCATTTTGCATTAAATGGAGGAGGAGCAACCGCCTGGAACCAAATGCAGTTCAAGAAATTACTCAGAAAAGTTTGTAAGACTAGAAACTCTCCTCCCAACTTCAGTGTAATCACGCACTGTAGTACAGGAAGTTTCTCAGTTATTCAGTACTGTATCAGTTGTTCTACACTCAGGAATGTTCATAATATCCTTGGCAGTCTTCAAGACTAAAAAGACAATTTTTGGTTGGGTTTTGGTTTTTTGTTTGTTTGCTTTGGTTTTTTGTTTGTTTGTTTTTGGAGCATGCAGTTTCCATGAGTTTTTTCCAAGTTAAAGACAGCATGGTCTTTTGAAATTTCCAGCATTTACCTGTAGGCATGTTTTTGCCTAATTTATGCTGTACCCACATGATCAGATAGGTTACATAAATTTTACAGAGAGGAAATAACAATATTGTGTTTCAGTTTTCACTTTGATAAGCTAAACAAACATCAGGTTGCTTCTTGGGTCAAACTGGTTGTAGACTGCCTACTTGTATACCTGTGAAGACCAGTGTCATGAGGTATCAGACACTGTGGTTTAGAGAGTCATAATGCAGTGGAAAAGGCAGGAGGTGTCAATGGGAGTAACAGTTCACTTAGCAGATGCCTCACAAACATAGCTTATAGGTGGGTTATCACTTTGTCAACTTGTAGCTGCTGTTGATTATTCAGTAGGGTCCTACATGAATATACAGCATTTATTTGGAGTCTAAAAGGAAACTGTTACCTTTGAACACATGCCAGCCACAAGAAAACTCCTTTAGCACATATACAAATCACTCAAAATGTTTGGGCTTTTTTGGTTCTTGTTAATGTAGACATTTGCATACCCATGTGAGCTCTGCTCAGTGCAAGGAGAACTCTTTCGAATCTGTTTTTCAATAAACACTGCTGTGAAGGGTGAAGAACAGCAGTTTATTTAGGATTTGATGGAAGCTGCCTAGCTTGTTAAAATGCTTGTCAGACAGAAGAACTTATATACTCAGATAAAATATAAAGCACTTGATGCTGGTCAGAGCTCAGTGCAACCAGCTTGTGATATTAAAATGCAAGGGCTAGTTTTCATTTGCTCCTTGAATTGGCTTTATGTACAAGGACTTTTTAAGGGATATTTCCATTTTGATTACTAAAATTGTTGACTTAGCCTGCATTGTTCAATCCTGAAGATTTCAGGTATGCAGTAGCTGCATTTCTCAGTGAAACTAATTTGCTTACCTTTTCTTGTTGGGTTCTTAATTTGGACCCAAGTGTCTTCATTTTAATTGAAAAAAACAATTAGTATTCTTCATGGAAGCTTACATGGTTTATCTTCATTTAATAATCAGTTGTGTAATTGGTGTTTAGATAGAGTTTAACTGGGAAAATTGCATCATTTTGCTTATGTGGGGTTATTTGAATACTGAAACTGCAGCTTCCTTTAAAGCAATCGATTCCTTGAGGGCACACAAATCCTTGCCTGACCTTTTGAAATAAATTAGCAACAGAATCCAAGGGTTGATATTTTTGATGTAAAGGTTGCAATGAATGCCATCTGTCAGGTATCAGAAGGATTTAATGAAGGCCTCTTTTACATCAGGTGCTCTCTGAGTCCGGGAGGATGCTCTGGGGGCTGTGCTGGAACCCAACCTGTATATTCCATTCAGGCTGGACAATTTGCCTTCCTATGACTCTAATGAGAAAATCTATCTGAAAGCAGCGAAATACTTCAGCCTCCAATCTTTTTACAATTTATGAATTATTCCCCTGTGATGGCTTGCTGAACACTGTTACTGGCTGCTGAGACTGGCAGTCTGATGGAAACGAGGCTGCTGCAGCTTTGTGCACCCAGGTCCAGCCAGAAGCAGGGCCAAGCACATGCTCCCATAGACCAACACACATGCATGCAGGTGGGTCTCAGTTGACACCCAAAGTCCATAGTCTTTCAGGCAGTTGGCTTGGACCCTATTGTCCCTTCAGCAGCCAGCTCAGTCCCTCCAGTCACTGTCATCATGGAAACATGGATCTCCAGCCCTTGGTTCTCCAGGGGTTGTCACTGAGACTCTCTTCCACACACTACCCTGCACACACACACCTAAACTGGGAAAGTGGCTAGAAATGGGGTGTAGTGAGAGGCCATGACAGACTGCACTGGTCACACACAGGGCATGGCCAGGCAGGTGCACTGTCCTTGTGCCCTGCTTGCACAAGAGCAGCGCTTTCTGTCCCCTTATCTCACTGTTTTTATGATCTCTCCTCCCCAAAATAACTTGATCCTTTCCCCATCCTTCCTGAAACATCCCATAGTAATTCCTGTGTAATCTTGAAAAGGCCTTCCCTTGCCCTCCCATGGTGATCCCCACACCCCTGCCAGTGACCACCCCTCAGCCTGTGGTGTGATGGGGACCATATACTGCTCATGATAATGGGTGTTCCTCAGCCGATGGGCTGAGGCTCCCCATGGAAGCCTGTGGGTGAGTTGAGGTCTCCATTGCTCTGATGAGGTGGCTAGGGCTTCCTCCTGTGTGATATGTTCCCTTCTGCTCTTTCTTGTGTGTGGGGACAAGCCTTTAGTCATTTAAGCTAAAAAGTTGTATCTGTGCTATTAATGAACCAGACATTTTATACATTTTGGGGGGAAAAATCTTCTTGCAGGGATGTTTGTCCTTTCTCCCCACACCACCTAAGGTACGTGGCTCTGTCTGGTCCTTGAATTATCATACCACTAATAATGTTGGGTAACTGTGGGACTAGGAGTTTGAAATCCTGCCTGCCTTAGCAATGATAAGGGTCTGGTCACCAAGGACTGGAGAACCTTCCCTGAGCCACAGCCCTCAGTGGAGGTCCAAGACCTTGTCAGACTTCTCTCTGTCTCATTTCCACACAGTCTGTCAAAACAAACTAATGCTTTGCCCTTGCTCTACATAAAGTCTAGTAAAGCAGTGGAATCTCCATCCTTGGAAAAATTCAAAACACAGCTGGGCATGACTAAGCAACCCTGCTTTGAGCAGACAGTTGGACAAAGACCATCACCAGAGTTCCCTTCCCACCTCATCCAGACTGTGATTCTTCAATGCATAATAGTTTTTCATTTTTGGAGAACTAATCCTCTTTCTAGGATTATCCTCTTCCTGCTAGGTACAAATAGAAATACTGTATTGACAAACCAAATGGATTAGTTTAGTCTGTGTTTAGGCTATGACTGTGACAGTGGATAGAAAGATTTCACAGCGTTGTACTGATATGAAGGTTGGTTCTCTGGACCACCTTCATCTTGGTGAGGGTAAACTGATTTCAGACTGATCTGAGAGAGCTCATCTCTGTCCACCCACTACTTGAGACAATACTGTCCAAACTCAAATGCAGAACAAAAAGGCTAAGATGTCTGCTCTTATTACTTATCTAAGAAGATGCAATGAATAAAAGTTAGGGTTTTTTCTTATGTCATCACCTTTTATATCAAAATACATGAAAGGTGCCCAGTTCTTTTTATCCTGTTCTCTTTGTAATGCTTCTGAAACTGAAATTCTTTCCACTGCAACAGAAATAATTTGTCAACTTGAAATTGGAGCATTTAATACAGTAACTGTTATTATGTAACTAGTTCCATTTTTATTAAAGGATGCCTGTGCCACATCAACTTTCTGTAAGAAATACATAAATGAGGTTTTGAAACTCAGTTTCAGAAATCAGGTTTTATAAATTTAGGTTTGAAATGTCATTTTCACTACCTTTAAAGGAATTTCAGACCAATCCTTAAATCAAATCAGTTTTAGAGATAGTCTAAGACGTAGAATACTTCCCTCCTAGTATTCATGATAGAATATTTGCTGGTTTGGAAATCCCATTTATTGAAGAAGTCTTTGAAAGGAAATGCAAAATCAAATTTGAGCTTTAAAGGTTAGATTTTCAAGGCCTGTTAGTGAATGACCAAATAAATTATGACTGTTACATAGTTCAGCATGTTTGACCAAGACCATCAATAAACAAAGTTAAAGTTCTTAGAATAAGAGACCAGAATATTAATTTCTGCATTTTCATTACCTGCTGCACTGGAGTCCCTGGGAGAATAAGTACAAATCGGACATCTGCTGAAATTGCATTAACAGCAGTGTGACTGGGCAATGCACTCCAGAAAAGAGCAAGGGAAATATTACATGAATTTGCAGGGCAGTAATTTTACAGATCTTAAAATCAGCTAGAAGAAGATTCTGCATTCTTAAGAATATTTTAAAAATACTTTGTTTTAAAAAAAGGTAATGGTGACCTCCTGAATGACCTCAGGAACTACATACTTTTTAAGCTGAAGAGACAGAGATACTTTTCATGTTGCAGATCTATAAAACCTTTCAATTGTGTGAGCACAAGGACAAAATGATGATGCTAGCCAGCTGTTAATTATATAGGTATATAGCAATGCCAGATGGGAGGAGCTTTATGCCATCCTTGAACACTTAGCAAATGTTGAGCTGCTGTCTATACAGTGTGTTCAGTGCATTTCTGAAGGGCAAAGAATGTCCTCTCCACCTGTGTCCCGGTCTGAAATGAGAACTAATTCTGTTCAGTGATTTTGCTTCTCTAATTAACTGCACTGTCTGAAGTCAGCAGCATGTTTTTAATAAACATTTTCTGCTGCTAGCAATGATAACACCCCATGTTTAGAGTCAGTACCAAGGATTGGTGTGCAGACCAAAGCCACTGCTGGATCTTGTGTACTACACTGGGGGTGCAGAAAGTAAAAGGCCGAACCTGCAGGGAGGAGCAGACAGGGCAGGTGACCCCAAACTGACCAATGAGGTATCCATCCTGTATACGTCATATTTGGTATAAAGCTGAGGGATCACAAGGGCCCTGCTTTGCTCGTCTTTTTCTGGCTTCTTCCTCTCTCTGTCAATGGCCAGCACCTGAGAGGACTGTCCATTCTGTCTTCAGTCCTGATCTGTGTGTTCCTGAATCCTGTAGCAGAATCCAGCTCCTGAACACGGCTCCTGTTTGCTGCTGGGCCCAGTCTGGGACTTTCCTGATGCCTGCTCCACAACCTCAGTGGTGACAGTGATGTAATTGCCACCAGGGGCGTTGGCTTCAGTACTGCTTTTGTGTGTATTTGTATATATTCCCTTTTTTTGTTATTATTATTTTCATTTTCATTAAAGCTGTTCTAGTTTCCTTTTCAAATCACTAAGTCTCTCTCCCTTATTCCCTTTCTCTTCCCCTTTGGGGAGGGAAGGGCTTAACAGAGAGCATCAGTTATAGGTCCAGCCATCTGCCCTGACCCTAAACTGTGACAACCTGTTAAATAAGAGCACTGCTTCATTTGGTAGGAAATATGGTTCCTCTGAAATAGGTTGCTCTGAGCAACCTGGTGTATTGGGAGTAGTCCCTGCCCATAGCAGGGAAGTTGGAACTAGATGATCTTTAAGGTCCCTTCCAAAAGAAGCCATTCTATTCTATGAAAAATCTCTTCTGTTAGTTTTGTGTGTGTGTGTGTGTGCATTTGTGGTTTTGTTTTGTTTTCTTTAAAAAAAAAAATAAAAAAAAAAATCTGTGAGTAGCAAGGACCAAACCAAAGGGGATAAATATGCTCATCTGAATGTTTGCTGACTGTTCCAACTTGAGAAGCAGTCTGCAAAGTTGCTTTTCTGTAGTGTTTGCTATCTGTATTTCCCTTGTTAGACAGAGAGTCTAGCTTTTGAAGAATTTAGCAAAAATTTCATGTCCTTATTCAGTCCAAGATCCAGTGAAGGCCTAAGGCAGCTTTAGCTTAATACAAGAACTTTAAATTGAAAGTTAGCTCTCAAAGTTATGAATGTTAAATTGCAGATGCAACAGAACAAAATTTGCTTCTACCAAAGTTGGGGGAAACATCTGAACTCGTAAGGGTAGATTAAATTTCCCCATCTTGACAGGTTTTAGGTTCCTCCAGCTGTCCTACACACAGTAATTAGATACTTAGCTCTGCCCTGGTCAGGTGAGATATGGAACTTCATCAGGAGCTTCCTATGCCAGCAAGGAGCAGCTTCAGTAGGACAAGTGAGGACATCTCTGCTGGAGCCAAGCCAAGCCCACTGGGGCTGAGACCAACATGGAGTCAGAGGGAGTGTCCTAATCCATCTACCAGAAATGCTGTGCTGCTGTCATGCTGCTGCAGCTTCTCAAAGGAAGTGACCAGCTCTTCCAGCTCTGGAGTTCAAACTCAGTTATCCCAAAATTACACTTCATTACTTCCCTGATGCTGCTGGGAATGACTGCTAAAATTCACAAGAAGACCTAGCATGGATGGTGTTCTGTTGTGGAAATGTCTTCTGGTAAATCACGGGTTTTAGTTCATCTGTATTCTGAATAATCACTCTGTATCTTCTTTCAAAAGCAGTATTTATTTTTTTCATCAAGATAAAGACACATTACATACTGCATAAAGTAAAAAATACTGCTAGGAAAGCTGCATTTAAGTGTGATAACAAAACAAACAAAAATATATAGATTGCACTTGAGAAAGTAGGCTCTATCCCAGAAGAATAAAGAAAAAAGCTAGCGTGTGGTTTGAAATTAGGAATCTTTCTAAATTTCCTTTGAAAATGTATTTATTTTGGGGGGATCCAATTCCAGCAATAAGAATGAACCATATTATGTTTTTTTATTAGGTTTGCTTTTTAAGTTAAAATACTATGTAAACAACATAACAATTATTGCATAGACAAAAGAGAAAATAAAGGTATTGAAAAACATTTCTGCAATTCCTGCTAATAAATAAAAAGTTTTGCTGGTAATTGGTTTCATCAGGGTCACTGGAATTTGCAGCTTGGGTTTTGGGGAAGTTTTCTTAGTTCACATGTTATCATTCCCACACTGCAACATAAAGTCCACCCGTGACTCTCCTGCACTGTCTGGGAGCACACTGTCTGTATGGTAGATGGCAGCATGAAACAGTGAATGGGTTCCATTCATTACTAAATGTCCAAGAGGTAGTATTTGAAATTTTGTGACAAGTTTATCCTGTATTTAAGAAAGTAAACCCAACATTAAACAAGATTATAATCTTTACTATACCAATTTCTTTTTACAGCTGAATTTTTCTGCTGGACCCTGGCATCCACTGCTGCCTGTATCAAATTCCATTAGCTAAACTATTAGCTGTTCAGTCTTTACAATGAGTATGCACACCATCCACCTTTGTGCAGCTCATGTAGACACCCCAATGAGTTTTTACACATAGTCAATGTTTCTACATAGTCTAGAGAAAGAACAGCTCCCACACTGGGCAATTTCAACCTGAGGGCTAAGGCACACTTTGGAAGAGCCTCTCTTTTCCAATTGCTTGTAGTGGTAACTCAGGCTTCCAGACAAGGCTGGATCTACCAAATTAAGGGGCATAAATATCTTTCACAGTACAGGACTGTGGTGGTGAAGACTGCGTGAGCAGAGGTTCATGGGAGATGCCAGGTGCAGTGGCTGCCTCGTGTACATTTTCCCTTGGGAGGCTGGAACTAAAGGACCACTCAAAGCACAAAGGCATAAGAAACTCATGTTTCCTACAGCCATTGCTAACTAGAAGGACAGAGTGCTTAGGCATAATCTGTGCATAATTCAGTCAGGAGTGCACTGTTTCAAGAACAATCAGCCCCGACAAGGTATCACATGCAAATTTATTCCAAAATTAGCTAAAAACTACGGAAGGGCTGGGTCAATCTTGTTATAAATCTAGAGAGAAAAAATAATGAAGTCTTCTTTAAACAGTTCTGAGCTACGAAATGGAGCTGGCAGTATTTGGTTCCAGTGCTGTTCTTTTAATGTGAATTGCTTAGAAAAATGATGAATCACTTCCCAAGTCAGCATTCAGGAGCATTTTTAAATAGACATCTGGAAGCCAGAGAGGAAAAATTAATATACATAATGAACCCCCCTTCATGTTTTGAATCTCAAAGTTTAAAGTACAAGAAAGAAAGTAACACAACATTTCTAAGGGATGGTTTAGTAAAGTTGTGCTACAATTATAAAAAAGCACTTATGAAATACTCGAGCTGATATAGAGGGTAAGTCAGAACATTAGGGCACTTCTGTAAGAAAACTGTAGTTTGCTAAAACATACTGGCTTAAGGGTCTCAGATTTATATTATAGTACATGCCAGTTTCCACTAACTATAATGCACTATTGTCAAACTACTTCACTCTTTCAGAGAGACAGAAACACAAGAGGCAACACAAACAAGATGAAACGATGCAGCTTATGTCTGCTATTAAATATAAAACCTCGGCCATTAAATGAGCTGCCCCATTCTCTCTGTTTCATTAATGATCAAAACTCCAATTTTTTGCCAGACTTAAGTCTGCCTGTATTTTATACTTTTGGAGCAGCATTTAAAACCCTTTAAGGCTAGTTTGGAATGATTTTTTTTTTTTTTTAACCTTTTTCAGCTAGAGCACTTTCATAATATTTTAAAAGGCATAGGAAGCTATGCTGTAGCTTTTAAAGTGCTTATTTTATTATGAGGTGGTCTTTAATAATATTCTTCTGGAAGCTAATAAATGATGTACATTTCCATGACAAACAGACATTGCTTAATGAGTTAACATGCCTCAGCAAAATGCAATCAAAAAAAAAATTAATTGTCAACAGTTTAACCATGGCAATACACAGAGCTGAAATGAAACAACTAACATCAAATAACTAAGATTAATGCATATATGACAAACTTAAAATAACCCATATTTAAAACAAACAAACCCCAAACCAAATAATGAGAATTAAATCTCAAGCACAGTTTTATTTCCCAGTTACACAACTGCAAAACAAATCAATATTTTCAGCAAACAAGTTCCCTATCACCTGCACGGGGAAACATGGCACTCCTCAAACTGCAGTAAGGACAATGTAAGAGGAAGGTTCTCTCTCCCTTTTCTTGTAGAAAGGGCTCCTCCTGGGCAACTGTGGGCACCTCTGGGCAAGAGGCAGGAGTCCAGTCCAGGTGCACAGAGACCAGAATTAGCCCCAGGTCACAAGGATTTACCTGGGGACCTGGCAGGTGCCCCTTCTTGCAGAAGCACCTACTTGCAGAAGCACCTAGCTGATGGCTCCTGTGAAGTCATCATGGTGAAAGTAGCAGCATCTACACCCCCCTCTACTGCCACCAGTGTCCTGGCTTATGCAAAGCATCTACTAATTTCAGCACACAATTTGCTCCAGCACAAACAGTGAGATTTGACTTTACTGGTGTGTTATTTTCATGTAGTGATGGATTTTCCTCATTATATCTCACTCCCTTGGGCTGGAATGCTGGCAAGTTCCCTCTTGGAGTGGGAAAAAACATTTTACACTCATATGGGCTCAAATTCTCTCTTCATTTATACCCACAAAACTCCACTGGCCATCAGGAGAGCTGAGCAGGTAGAAGTGTCAGCAGAATTTGAGTGTCAGGTCTGGTGAGTGAGAAACAGAGACACAATGTTGTTTCATTGCCAGCTACCACAAATACCTGTACAACTGGTGTTTAATTTCGGTGGGCATTGTGTGCCTAAGGACTGCAAGTGAGCTTTGAACCCTCAGAATCTAGCTACAGATAACCATAATCCTATATTCTTGGATGCTGATACATAAATCTATGATACAACTGTCTATCTGCCATGGCACTAATCATCACAGCTATGCGGAAACACAGCGATCATTTTTGCTAATTGCAAAGGCAGGCTAGTAGCAAAGTTCAAATGACTAGTGAGTAAAGGTCCTCAGAGCAATCCTGTTTACAAGTACACGTCCGGTAAGCTGCATTTAGTGTGTCTTGGGTTTTTTCTTGCATTTATTTATTCGTTTACTTTTTATCGTGGTGGTCTTGAACTGCAGATACAATCGCAACGCTCATGGTGATCCAGCTGTATATCTATTAAGGCCATGTTGTTCCTGGTTCTGCCTTTTCTCCTGGAATGCCCAGCCTCGGGGACAAATTTCAGCACCTGGGAGGATCAACAGAAACCCACTGATTAGAAAATACTGTTAGAGATTTGAGGATGAGAGTGTTGGGGCCCTGAGGGCACCAACAGCCCTTAAGGGTCCTGACCAGCATTAATTTGGACACATTTTTGATTTATTTCCATCTCTTTCTTTCTTCTCTGTGACATCCTGCTGTACTGTTTGTCCTGAAGCTTTGACAGATTGGATTATTTTCTGCATCAGGTATCTTTATATCATGCAGTTCTTTAACCATGTCCAGAGTCACTCCTTTGCATGTGAATTATCAAGCATGTTTCCTTTGGCTCATCTTTGCAGTCACATACATATTTGGATTGCTCTGCCTCTTCTCTCACTCGTGTAGTATTTCTGCTATACAGAACAAGGAACATTTTTTGATGCAATTTGAAATTTCTGATGCACGTGTCATTAGAACTGGTCCAAAATAAAGGACATGAATGGAGATTGTGCAAAATATGTGCCAGATCCTGTCCAGTTTCTCTGGAATCTGACTTTAGTTGGCTTATCCTAAAATTCTCTGTCTCAGTTTAAATAATTTCTTAAGAATTTATTGTGAATAAAGTGAAAAAAATCATCCAAACAAAAAATTCTTTCCTAGAGAAGTACACATCATGTAAGAGATTTCTGAAAAAGTCATATATAGGCGAGATAACCCTGAGACCCCTAAATATGAGGGTTGTAGTTTATAAAGGAGATGAAAAAGAGACAACAAACACAAGTTGCAACAAAAGAAATCCTATTTGGGTATATGGAAGAAAATACTGAGAGTGGTTAAACACTGGAGCAGGTTGCCCAGAGAGGTTGAAGAGACCTTGAGGATAGTTAAAATTAACAAGACAAGGCCCTCATCTAGCTTCAAAATTCTATTTGCTTTAAGTAGGAGATTAGGCTACATGACCCTCAGAGCTGCCTTCCAACTCATATTATTATATGCACCTATTATTCCCTAAAAATGGTCTTGTGGATATGTGGAAAACAGCCATAATGTTGCATCCTATCTAATCTTCTGTGATGGTATAAGTAAGTATGTAAACCATGGACTGGAAAAAGCTGAGGAGGATGGCAGTTTGCAGGGGCATGCTTTGCAGGCCTGCTATTGGTGTGTAAGAGCTCATATGCCCAGTAGCATGATGGTGCAGGCTAAGAGAAGGAAATCTTCTGTTTTGTTTCATTAGTTTTCTGTTGATGGGCCTACAGCAGTTTAACGAAAGAGATATTAATTTACAATTTCTGCCCTGAAGATCAAATACTAGTTTGGATTAGACACAACAAATGAGTTAAGACTAAGAACACTAACTCTCGTACAATATATTCTTCCCACAGCACGTGCACAGAAAGCTATGCATCACTGTCAAACTTTATACATATAGATGGAGAATAGGGAACTGATTTATTCAAGGCAATCAGCAGAAAAATGGCAATGGTTTTATATGGTCCTTTCCCTTTTGAAATCATTATTTACTGAGCAGGAGCAGGACATAGAGGAAGTGAGGCTGCAGCTCCACAGCTGCTGATAGGCAGTTGGGCTGGTTCTGGACTCTGTGGCCTGAAGCACTTGAGTTCAGAAAACATGTGGCTGCAAGGTGCTAGAGCTAACACATCCCACCTCTTATCAGGCTGTTGTGACTTATGCTAACTTAACTAAGTGACATAGTATATCAGCTAGATTTGTCTTGCTTGTTTAAAAAATAGAGAGAAATCTGTCTTGTCTATGACTCACCAAAGCCACTGGTCAAGTGAGAAGTGGGACCTAAACATATTTAGCATCTCAACCAGGGAAACACTCAAAAAAATTTTTTTCAGGACACTTTATTCCTTCTTTATTGATGAGATCAGCAGGTGTAAGAAAATATGGACATGAGGAAGGTTTGGAATACTCAAAAGGTTTGCTTTGTACAGGCAAAAAAGAAGAATAACCCTGCAGTTTTCAAGTTAAAGGAGCAATGTCTGTCATTACTAATCAAAATATGGTACCTCAACTGCTCAGATCATTACCTTAGAAAGAGTATATAACTACAACTGGATTGCTCTCATAAAACACTGAATTGATTATCATCATAAAACTATTAAAGCAACAAAAAAAAAAATCAAGACAGAGGATTTAGTCTACAGGTGATACAAAGAAGGATATCAGGGCCTTGTGGCATTTCTTGCACAGACAGCTCCATAGGAGCACACCAGTATGTTAGACTGGCATTTCACTTTGTAGATAAACCTGAGTATCTGAGACATTCCAAGGTGAAGTGACTATGGGCACTGCATAATTTTCCTTGGGGGCATTGGTGAAGGAAATAGAAAGAAAATGCTAACATGTGTTTCCCTGCCAGGAATCTTGCTCATTGATCATGCATTGAATTTGGGTGCCAGCTTCTGAAGGACTCTCTAAATGAGAGAGCAAAGCCATCATAAAAAACCCCCAGTATCTAGAAGCTGAAGCCAGAAAAAACTCAAACTGGAATTAGGACACACTTGTTTAAGTCAAGCTGACTCATTACCTGGACAGCCCTCCAAAGACCTGTGGGGTTTCAGGCCTGCTTGAGGACATCAGAAAATATCTGTCTTTCCAGAGGGTATAGTGCAAGGTTGGGTCTTGCTTTAGAGGGAGCAGGGTGCTCTCCAGTGGCCTGTGGAGCACAGGAGGTGCTGGTGGCTGTTCTAATCTCAACAGATATGTAAGAGAACTTCCTGATCACTGGCTGAGGAGAGCAGTGATGACTGCTGGGGAAAGGACCCAGGTGGAAATAATCTGTTCACCCTGATCCCTAAGTGGAATTTCTCCAACAGAGGTAGCAACAAAGAGGTGACTCCAGAGAATGATTCATCTGAAACACCCACCTCTGGTGGGGCTCTGATAACTAAGAAAGGAGCCCAAAGGCTGAACTTGCAGCTTTAGATGGGTAGAGACAGATGAAGTGAACCACTCCCTCCAGCATTTGCTGATAGTCCTGGACATGTATCATTTACTTTTGAAGTCAGGCAGCATTTAGCTATGACAGTCTGCGATGACAGATTTGTGTTTTAATAAAAAAGCAAAGAGTAATAGGAAACCCAGTCAACACATCTTAAAAATAATATTTTTTTTAAAAAAAGGGTATCCTGTTACTCGTAACCATTTTTTACTTAATATAATTTACTTTATTTATTAGGAACAACAGTAACATTCTTTATTAAAAGCTTGACCAGTAGTTTAAACACAAGTAGAAATCTGAAGCCTCTCTCAAAAATCAGCTTTTTCTTTTTTTTTAATTAGATTAAGAAGACCACAGATAATAACGTGACTATGGATTAAGAAATATCTGGTTAGCATCACATTCCAGTGGCAGAGGATGGAGAGCAACTCTGGGTGCTATTTTAGATAGTGAAATTTGTCCTTTGCAGAACTTATTTTAAAATCCTGCTATGCAGCATTATCTAATCTCCTTCTGCTCATCTAAAAATACCATCATTCTAGCATGCAAACCAAATTATATTTGTCTGAGATTCATGAAAGAGGAAGCATCAAAAGTGCAAACCATTCAACACAGATCCAAGTTCTGATACAGATGAGAAATCTTACTCCGCAATTTTTGAAAGTTATCTAATCCAAAGGTCATACACAGTTTAGCTGTGCTCTGAGCATAAGAAACCAAGCATTATGGGAATGTGGTTCATAATTTAGCATAAGGACCTTTATTCTAGTAGGAACATAGCTTAAGATAACAACACAGACCCAAAGCTCTATTCATTCTTACCAGAGATAATCATAGGATATCAGGAACGAGAAAAAAGAGTTCATTTGGTTTCAGCATTCAGACTAAGGGATTACTAAATGTAGATGGGATTACTGATTCCATTTTTTTATTTGTACAAATAAGAAACATGTAGTTTTAACATAGAAAACATGGGAAAACAATTTTAATTGTCTTCAAACTCAGGCATCTGAAGCAGTTACTAAAGCTATTATGTTTTTGATGTACGTGACACCCATAAGATCCTCATTTTGGTGATCTTGCCATGAATCATGGCTCCAGCTATTGCTTTTTCACTGACCAGATCCAGGTGTTTACACTTCCCAAACTGCCTCTCTGCCCAGACATGTATCACAGGATGTCTCACTTGCTGAACTTCCAGATCACATTCCAAGAACTTTCATTTTCATCTAATGAAAAGAATGAACATTTCTTCTCTCATTGTACCTCTGTGCTCTCTCTGCTCATCCTGTAACCTAGCAGTCATTTCTGACTCATTTTTTTCCTTGTATTTGCATTCCAAATAAATCCCATTGCTGCTTCTTGTGTAATATTTCTATGCATTAACTGTTTTTGTCAGGTTAATTCTGTGCCTTTATTGCCGTAACAACCTTTTATCTCCTTTATACATATATTGTCAACTCCATGACATAGAACAATAAGACCATATTTCTTGCACACTGATTTGGTGATGCTAGCTCTTTTTAATCCCTTAGCAAATTTTATTTGTTGTATCAGCAGCATTGGTACCATTTTTGTCCAGTTATCTTATGTTTCCCTATGCAAAGACAGGGTGAGAATTATTGTCTGCTCTCTCAAGTGCCTCCTTAAGGTTTGCTTCTAATTTCTCTGAAAAAAAGAAAGAAAAAAAGCAAGCAAAAAAGCCCCCACAACACCAAATTGTATTAGTTACATTTCTTAAATAAATAGTAACAACTCCTCTGTCTTACTGAAGTCCCATGTTCCCCTGTTCTTTTGTCCCCGGTAATATTCCTATTTTCCCTTTATAGTGTTGGGTCCAGTTAAAGCTATTTCTATGCCCCAGCAACTTGTGCAAAGACAGTATTGTGTAGGTACTCTGAAGTGCCTGCTACCTCTCTCAGGGCAGCAAGACGTTATGAAGTAGCCACCCTACCACTAACCTAAACATTGCCATTGAGAATTAATTGCATGTATGTCCTGTGAAGACACCAGACAAGCTTCAGTCAATTTGAAACACGAATGGAAGTATAACACTTCAAAAAGGGGGGATGGGAGTGGAAGAAGTACCATACAGACAGTGAAAAATGCATCAGCCTTTACAGGATGCAATCAGCTTTCACCACTTTGCTTTTTTCTTTATATGCCTTCTAGCTGTGTTGATCAGCACTGTGTTTGTGGAGGTTTATATACTGACAAATTCTGGTTGCTACCTTAAGAGCATTTACTCCTCACGGAAACTCATTTCACATCTCATCAGTTACAGCAATGAGATGGGGAAACTGATTTCTTGTTTATCTGAGGTATGTGCACTCTGGTTGGATGGCACAGCCACAGCCTGAACTGAACTGAGTCCTGGCCTGAGTTCCCCCCACCTCCCCTTAGACTGGGCAATCTCCAAGTTTAGGACCTCCCCCCCCCTTCAAAAAAAAGCTCCAAAGAAATGCACATGCATGAAAAACACACTTTCATTTCAGCTCCCCTTTAGGAATTTAGACAGCACTACCTGTGACCATTTGATTAAGGCGTGCTGCATCCCCTTCCATATATTGCTTTGTCTTTCCCTAGCACAGAGCCCTGCAACATAACTCAGTATCATTTATGATAGGCTGTGTCTGAGACATTTTGAGACACTGCCAGCACTTAGCCTGTTTGTTTTGCAGGGTTTGTGGCACTATGTGGTAAATCATGAGTATCTGTCCATGAGCTCTGGTCTCAAGCAAACCCAGAGGCTGTGCTAAACCACAGAACATAACAAGACTCCTGAAAAAAAACCCTGCCCATAAAACTATCTGTTTACTCAAGTTATGAACCCATTCATTTCTGGAAACTGCTGAGTATTTTGGTAAAGTTACGACAAAGTTCCAGGTTATAAAAGACACCTGAGATCTCATTATTAGCATTTCCCAAGGAAATAAAGAAAAAGATGCCCCTTACTGTGGCATTCTCATTTTCTCATTTTCCCTGCTGTTGCATTACTACTTACAATCAGACATGATAGGAAAGAGCTGTACAGTCTGTTCAGGGAACCGGAGCAGCACTCACAGCTTGGGGAAATTAAAGGCTTCACGTGATAGCTATTAGTCCTGTGATACTGGAAGGAAGCACTTGGTGATGAGTACAGTGTGAGGCTTTGGATAGGAACTAAGGGGGAGCTAAAAAACATTAAGAGCATAAGGAGAAGATAGCCTTGAAATCTCTCTGGACTAGAAGCCTCTCTATCAATAAACACATTGGGTATTAGTGTCCCCACAGCTGCTGGCATCTCTGCAAGTCACTGACTAGGAAACCTAAACCGAACCTATTGCTTCCGGAAAATTTGCCTTCTTGTAATGCCAGACAACTTTTAATTGGTTTCCAGTAGCATTTTTCCTGTCGAGGACAAGCATATCCATATGCAGGACAAATAGCTCTTGTGGAGCTATTTGGAGCTATTTATAGCTATGTGGAGCCAGGAACTCAGCAGATAAAGCTCTAAGATAGTGGTTAGGCAAAATCAACCTGGCAAGAAAAGCAGTCTGGATTCTGCAGGATTAGCGCCATGGTCTAGCCAATATGGTGGTGTTCAGACACAGGCTGGACTTGATGATCTCAGCGGTCTTTTCCAGCCTCAATAATTCTGTGATTCTGTGATTCAGTTTCATCCACTACAAACACCTTCTTTGCTCCACTACCTTACGCTTCCTTCTGGTGTCTTTTGAAAGTCAGTCAAAGTAATTGAGACTTGTGTTTGAATCTGGCCTACATTCTCCTGCATCAGAAGGAAGATATTTTTAATCAAATTAACAGAGATGGGGATTTCATATAGTGTGAAGCTCTGTCCTTTGTTATGCAACTAAAGGCTTTTTGGTTAAGGTTAGTGAGTTTCAAGTTGTCTTCAAAAAGAGTAAACCAGCTCCATGCCTCTAAAATTGGCATGTTGAGAGGCCCTTCCTCAGTGCCTTTACTGCCAGGCATTTAAATACAATTACATCTAAGTGTTGAAGGAGAATAAGGAATAAAATTGATTAGCTGTGCATGGCTAATAATAATAATAAAGTCGAAAACATTTTGGACTAAAATTAATGGACACATCTTTTAGTATGTCATATGTGAATTTATCTGCATGACTTCCACTCATGTTAATGGGAGCCACTTGGCTAAATTTCTGCTCTGTGAGCTGTTAATTCATCCCTAAGGGATTAAGTTTAAATTTATACTTACAAAAGCTATTTAATGTTAAATCTGAAACACTGTTTTGAAGTCATATGGTTTTCAGAGAACAAAGGAGTAATGAAATAAATTAGCAATGATGTATTAATGTGAATATTGAATTTCCTGAATTTAATGATTATTTTGGGGTGGGCATAAATTGTGATATCCTGATTCTAACCAATATCTGGTTAGGGTGATATTCCCAGCAATAGATGCTCCCAAACTCCTGATAAAAAAATAAGTGCTTGATAACATGTTTATAAACAGCATTCTTTTTTTCTAGCTACTGTCAATAGTTTGCTTATGTTCTCATACAACAGTGACCCAGGATTCTTTAGTTTATATTTTACTTCTAGTTCCCTCAGAATCCTTCTGAATTATGCAACAATCATATTTAAGGGTTGAAATTCCACATAGACGTAGTGGGCAAAAAAAATCAAATACTTGTTTATCATTTTAAATTATTTCCCTTTCAATCTCTCTCTTGTAATCTTAGGGAAAAGATCATTTAGGAAGACCTAATTTTCCTTTAGGTGCTGTTCATTATTTTCCTTCTTTCACTGTGTCCTCTCTTATTCACAGTATTTCTAAATGAAAATATCCAAACCTTTGAGCCACTTCCCTTACAAATGTTTCTGATGTTTATCTTCTCCTGTATCTTTCTTGATGTATGATTGTGCTTCTGTGTATCTTTTCTACTCCTACCTGTATCCTTATAAACACCAAGTCAAAATCCAATATACGTACCCCACCAATTTATCCAGGCCATAATATCTGCTGTGTTATTAACTTTTCAACCCTATTCCTGCTGTCACTTGATTTTTTTTTTCCTATCACCACTGCACTACATAAGGTTTTCCTGAAGCTCTTCATAGTGATTGTCTACTCGACCTTTAGTCCAACTTTAAGCCCTTGTTTATTCCTCTGCCCCTCACACAAAGTGTTATATAAATAAATAGTTGAGAGTGCTCACACTAATGCTTGCTGCTTTTCTAAAATGCACTTATAAGTACTTACATAGGCCTTCTGAAATCCCTTGCAGCCTTCTTTGCTGCTGGAGTATGTTATCTCTTGTGCTAACTGCCATCTTTGCCACCTCCCTGTTCACCTCCCTCCCTCCCTCCAGACTGATCACACCTGAAATAACACATAATCCACATAGATCTGGGGGCATACACAACAACTACCTATGTAGAAAAATGATCATCTCTTCCACTTCTTTGCTTTTGGCCTCTTAACCCACTTCTAATCCATGGCTGATCTGTCTGGTTGACTGCTCCCTGAAGGAGGTGACAGGTCTTCTATCATTCTTGTAGAATTTTGTGGTGCTTTATAAATATTTCATAGAATCATAGAAATGTCTGTGTTGGAAGGGACCTCTAGAGGTCATCTAGTCCAACCATCCTGCTGAGACCAGGAACATCTTCAACTAGAGCAGGTTGCTCAGAGCCTTGTCAAGCCTCACCTTGAATGTCTTCAGGGATGGGGCTTCAGCTAGCTCTGTGGGCAACTTATTTCAGTGCTCTATCACCCTCATGATAAAGAACTTCTGCCTTACATCTAGTCTAAATCCACTCTTCTAATTTAAAACCACTGCCCCTCGTCCTTTCACTCCAGGCATTCGTAAACAGGCCCTCTCCAGTCTTTTTATCAGCTCCCTTCGGGTACTGGAGGGTCGCTCTTAGGTCTCCCTGGAGCCTTCTCAAGGCTGAACAATCCCAGCTCCCTCAGCCTGTGCTTGTAGGAGAGGTGTTCCAGCCCCCTGATCATCTTTGTGGCCCTCCTCTGGACCCACTCCATCAGGTCCATGTCCTTCCTATGCTGAGGGCTCCAGAGCTGGATGCAGTATTCCAGGTGAGGTCTGACCAGAGCAGAGTAGAGCGGCAGAATCTCCTCTCTCAATCTGCTGGCCACACTTCTTTTGATGCATCCTAGGATGTAATTGGCCTTGCATTTATTCATGCATAAGGCATTCCAAGCTCATTTAATCAGCTCATAGTCATTTAGGTGTTTTATACCTATTAATTTTTTTTCCAATTAACTTTTCTACTACTGAGATCAGGCTTTCTGCTCTGTAATTAGCAGGGTCATCCCCTGTATCTTGTTTAAAATTAGATAAAATATTAACAACTCTCTGGTCCTAGCTGATGTGGAGTTATGCTGTACTCTACAGTTAATTGTGAGACAGTATCTCATACTTTGGAAAAGAATAAACACACTGCTCTCGGTGAGGCAAAGGAACAAACCTTCAATGGTTTTCTATTACTGCAGTCCTAGGGTCTCCAAAATTAATGCCTTAATGATAAGAGCTCATATCACATCCAGCTTTAGAGTCTCTAAATTTAATTTTCACTTGAGACATAAGCCAAGTGGTAAATAGAGGCTCTTATAAGAGATAGGTATTGTTAAGCATTGGAACAGGCTGCCCAGGTAGGTGGTGGAGTCACCATCCCTGGAGGTATTTAAAAGACATGTAGGTGAGGTGCTTAGGGACACGGTTTTGTGGTGGGCTTAGCAGTACTAGTTTAATGGTTGGAGTCAATGATCTTAAAGGTTTTTTCCAACCAAAACAATTCTATGATTTGTGTCAGAAATAAAGTCAGCACGGCATGCAGCTTTAAGAAAATTGAAAAGATAATACCAGGTAACGATCCTAGACGTGTTCACTTTAGTGAATATTGTTAATGTCTGATTCTGAAAAAACTCATTTAGAGGCAAGAATATAAAATGCTCTTTCCTTGTTGTTTTGTTGTTTGGTGTTTGTTTGTTTGTTTTTTCCCTCTAAATGTGTTCTAAATGCATTAAAAATAAATATAATGGACTTTGTCCTTATGTAAAAATTTTGCCTTCCTAAAAATTGTTAAGTGGGAAAAAAGCTAATGGTGAAAGATTCATCTGCTTCCTACAGGTATTAAGTGTGGAAGGGAAGAGAGTTTACAAGTGACTTAATTGTCATTTCCAAGTATCATAGAATCATAGAATCAAAGAACGGCTTAGGCTGGCAGGGACCTTAGAGATTATCTAATACAACATCCCCGCCAGGGCAGGAATGCCTCTCAGCTAGACTAGTATGGTTGTTAAGTTTAAAAGATATAGCACAAAACAAGAGGAAGTGCAGTCTGTGTTACTAAAAAAGAATATTCTTAGTGGTATATAGATTCATGTTCTATCAGTCTCTCACTGGCAAAAATCAGTCCAACATGAACCTCATTCTTGCAGCAAAGTTCACTAGGATGCTGTGGTAGCATCCACACAGAGAGATGGTAAAAGTTGTCTCCAACTTCTAAATTAACTTACCCATAAATACTTGTTAACATTTCTTTCTAACACATACACAACTTCCTTCCACTCTACTCATTCATCACTTCCAAATGCAGATCACTGAGTGATGTTGTGTCATTAAAGATGCTAATATTAAACTTATTTAAAGTAAGGATGTGTGTCTCCCTATGGCTTACTACAGTGGAAGGTATGAATGCTGCTCCATAACGTGCCAAGCTGGTATCTAGCATGGAGAGCAAGAGCTATGCTGTTATCCAAGTCTAGGCTCCACTCTAAGGCTATCTGAACCTGCCTGGAAGCCTAAGCAGATCCCTTTACCTCAGGAAAAGTGGTGACCACAGGGGTTAGTCACTTAAACCCTCTGTTCTCTCTCAAATGATAGCACTTTGCCGATGACAATACTCTGTGGTTTGTGATTTCTCCCTATTGATTTTTATACTGCAGATCTAACTTGATAATCAATATGAGCATGATAATATAACATGACAAAGATAATATAACATGATACAGCATAATGATAATATAACATGATATAGCATGATGTATATAACATGGTAATCAACAAAAGCAGCACATACGGCTCTGAGAAAAGCCTTCAGCATCCATGTAAGCAATAATATCCAAAAGAAGTACCAAAGAAAAGAAAAAAAAGTGAAAATACCTCATGATATTTTTTCACTGTTTTCCCTGACATGCATGTGCAGGATTTCCAGTTTGAAGTCCCACAGCCACAATTTCCTCCACAGCGCTGGACAAGGAGGCAGCGGGGGAAGAAAACTACATTTGTCAGCTTTAGTTCCTCCCTTAAATTGACAGAGTAGTTTCTTGGAGTGCAGCTATAACGTTTCACATCATCATTCAATCTGTCCAGGTCAACTGCAATGCAAAATAAGATTCATTAGCAAGGTTTGAGTGGAACATTCCTTTGGTTTATACCGCTCCCCAGGCGCTCAATAAAGTGATGTGACATTGGTTGGAAAGTATGTGAAGTATAGCACTGAACAAATAAACCCACCAATTTTAAATCATTACATGTGGCCATCCAGGCTCTCATCCTGCTCCCAATGACTGCCATAGCAGAGCTCTCTCTGACTAAAGAGGTAATGGGAGGGTTTGCAGTAAAATGCTGGCCTGAAAGCTGAAGACTGCTTATTTGATTTACTTTGCCACAGATGCTGAATTCTTGGGTTAAGGAACTCAACTTCTGCTACTCTCTGCTTACACCTGGTTTACTTAGATGATGAGCTCTTTTTTGTTATTATGGATACAGTCTAGATAACTTTTTCAGATGGAGAAATCAAGCTAAGCAGTATTAATTTCAGTGGGTAAGTGTTACTATAATAGGCATACAAATAAATACAGTTAAAACTAATGAGCTTCATTGAATGCCAGTAGTTGGTTGATGTTTAAATTTCTGGTATCTCTGTGAGATGTGTCATATAAACAAGTAGTAAATTGAACCATAAAAATAACTTATACACTCTCAACTGTGAGTTGAAGTGCTGCTTCTAGCTTTAGCTTGTAAAGCTAAAAGAAAACAAAAAATCCTTCAATACAGTTTCCACAACTTTAACACAGATAAAAGTAATAAATTTAATGTCTTATTCATAAAGAAGTTTTCTGCTTTCTCTTTCCCTCATTTTCTGCTTTCTTCTTTTCCTTAGGGTTCTGTCCACCAACTCAGTGTTCAAAAAGTCAATGCCCTCGTTTGAGTGAGAACAGAACTAAGTTCTGTTCAGTGATTTTACTTTTCAGCTCAGCTCTTCTAACTGCACTGTCTGAAGTTAGCAGCCTAACCTTTCCTAGGCAGTGTCTGCTGCTGGCAGTGATAACACCCCATGTTTAGAGTTACTACCAAGGATTGGTGTGCAGACCAAAGCCACTGCTGGATCTTGTGTACCACATTGGGGGGTGCAGAAAAGTGAAAGGCTGCACCTGCAGGGAGGAGCAGACAGGGCAGGTGACCCCAAACTGACCAATGAGGTATCCGTTCCGTATACGCCATATTTGGTATAAAGCTGAGGGATCAGGAGGGTCTCATCCCTCTTGTCCCACTTTGCCAGCTTTGCTCGGGTCCTCTTCTGGTTTCTTCCTCTGAGCATGCAAGGAGGACTCTGTCCATTCTGCCTTCGATCCTGATCTGTGTGTTCCTGAATCCTGTAGCAGAATCCAGCTCCTGAACACAGCTCCTGTTTGCTGCTGGGCCCAGTCTGGGACTTTCCTGATGCCTGCTCCACAACCTCAGTGGTGACAGTGATGTAATTGCCACCAGGGGCGTTGGCTTCAGTACTGCTTTTGTGTGTATTTGTATATATTCCCTTTTTTTTTGTTATTATTATTATTTTCATTGTCATTAACGCTGTTCTAGTTTCCTTTTCTAATCGCTAAGTCTCTCTCCCTTATTCCCTTTCTCTTCCCCTTTGGGGAGGCTTAACACAGAGCATCTGTTATAAGTCTAAGGGGCCACCATGACCTTAAATTGTGACAGTCAATAACTCATTCAGGACTGTGAGATATGTGAACTTCTGTTGAGTTCCCACCCTAAACAGTATTTGTTAATAGAAACAGCAACAGGAAAATAGGAACAGCTCAAATCAGAACTGGGATAAGGGTTTAGTGTTTGTGAACATACTAGATTTTCATGGGCATGTTTAATAGCTCAACATCATATTTGGCTCTGAGTGCACCTATTCTTGCGTTTTGCTATAAATGTGTGAAAACCTCCAACAATCACACTTCTATGCCTTCTGTGACTCAGTCATTGACAACATCACAAAATAAATTGTGGAAAAAACTATTTGTAAATATCATGCGTGTTTACATTCTGGCCTGGAGATATTCACAAGGCAGGCATGCAAGAGGCAAGGGTACGTAAATATCACAAATGTTATTACAGAAAATCATAGCAGCTTCACTTTTCCGTCAAGGCGTTATCTGAGTCAATGGGAATTTGCAGATAAATTGCGATTTTATAGCAATTGTGATACATCTCACCATGAAATCTCAGTGGTTCTCTCCAGAGAGCTAGCATCTTTCCAAAAGAGGTATAGATCATCCTCCTGATATAAGCACAAAATCAATGGAGCTGCTGGTATACTTGTGCACTGGGAGAAAAATACACTCCGAATGTCCACAACCAGGACTTAGAAGTCCAGATAATATTGATTTCTTTGTTTTAACAGATGACATTTTCTTCTCTGTTATGATTCTCCAAAGCCACCTCTTCTCATTGCAGGCTCTCCAGATAATATTCCTTGCAGGCAAATGTTTCCCACTCCTCTAAATGTTTTCATCAGGATCTTTGCCATCAGCTTTGCTTACTGCTAAAGCAAAGCAGGTATCTGGATACAATTTATTTCAGCCAATTGATGTGAAGGAAAAATTAACCAAAGGGAAAAGAGCGCAGAAAATATTCTGCCTTCATGATTAATGAGATTTCTTAAGGGGAAAGACCACATCATCCACACTCTGGAACTGCAGCAGTCCATGGGAATGGGTACTGGTATGAGCAGGCTCCTATCTGAACAGTCTGGCTGTGGACTAGGATGGCATTTGCTTATGATGCATCTCTAGACAGGTTAGAATTAAATGCTCCAAGGCTTAATTCAGCTTGAATTCAGCTGAGGTAGTACAGGAAACAAGGCTTCCAATAACAAACTGGTCATTAAAGAGGGTCCAGACCCAGGTCACATGAACTGAAGATGCCCAGGGGACTGAAGAAAATTTCAAATTCTATTACAAATGAAATTTCCCCTCAGGCTCAACAGTCCTCCTTCCTGCATTGAGCCGATACCTATTATCACTGCTGCATTATCAACACAGAAATGAGTCTCTGTAACGAGACTGGCAGAGAGGGAAAGAACCAGCATTGAAAGGACCAGAGTGGGGGGCCTTTCCCAGAGAGACTATATTATATTCATCACAGTGTTACACATATTAGCTTCAGTACTTAAGCTGCTGAATTTAAATGGCAAGGGGTGACCTGGCAAAGGGCTTTCACTGGAGGGAAGGCTTTGCTCACTAGTCTTCAAAAGCCTAGTTTTGATGACTTTCAGACATCTTTGTAGGATCTCTTAGTCTATAGCTGAGTCAGTACTGTGGAGGGCTGCTGACTTGCTTGAAGCATAGAAGGGAGTAACCAGATAATGATGGTATTTTTTCTCTATGCAATATGAAGGAATCAGCTGTTTTCAATGAGGGCTCAAAACTTTCTCTGGATGCATTTTTCAGGAATTCTGAAATTAACCAGGACCAAAATACATTTTATTTAGTCTGCTTTTCTGTGATGAACCATATTTGAAAAACCTATGGGAAATTTTTCAATGAAAAATTGCATGAATTCTTGCTATCGTACTCAAGACACTCTGTTCTGATTTAATTGGCAGGTTTTGAGACCCCCAAATCCCAGAGTTATCAGTTAAGATGTGCCTTCTCTCTACTTTGCTATATCTCAGGTATCAGAGACTGGGCTAAAATTGACAAATACATTATTTTATTGATGCTGAAATTATGACAATATATAACCTCAAGAAGAAAAGACTAAATCAAGGGCTTAAGAGATAGATGAGTCATCCTCCATAAAAATTAACCTGGAGGTAAACACCTACCCTCTTTTTGACTCTTCTCTACAGAAATCCAGTACTTGATGGGATGAGTGTGCAATGTCTTCTGTGAACAGTGTCTACTGTACTCTGGTAGTATCACACTGACACCCTAGAATGGTTCCCATTGCCTAGTTAACTTTAGACTGTTGTTTGCAGCTTTCTAACAAAAGACCACATTTTTCTCTGAACAAGAATCCGCTGAAAGCTTTGATATACACTTTTTCCTGTCTTGGGGTTGTTTTACTGTCTGGAGCCAGTCCGTTTCCTCAGCCATATAACAATGAGATTTTACAGTACAGTCAGTTTCATGCATCACTTCACTGCTGTGACTAAAATGTAACTGAGCCTTGGTGTGATTGGTGTGAAATCCTGCTGCTTTACTTATCAAGGACAGAAACCATTGGAGTCCTTAATTTAAAACTAGAACTAAAAGGTTCTGTACACTGGATGCAAATAACTTCAAAGTATTATTACAGAATGTTCATATCAGATTCAATTTAAAGGCAAGGCAGACATAAAAAGATGCTCTGGATGAGTAAGCTGGATACTTGGGGTACAGTGTTTGCCCTTGCTCTTCCTTAAATCCTGTGCTTAAATACATCCACATGCTACATATTGCTACGGGATATGCTTACCTTGAAACATTATCTTAATCAGAGCTAAGAACTGTTTTATTCAGAAGACACAGCCTTAATGATTGGAGAGAAAACCTGTACTGCTGGTCACTGACTGATTTGAAAAAAGATAGGCTGTTTGTTTGGGTTTCTTTTAAGACTTTATTGGTTGCAAATTTATACATGGCCCCAACACTGTCATATCTGAACCTTTTATACTTTTTTCCATGCTCCAGCCATAGACCAGCGCTGAGGTGTAAGAGTTGATAGCCACCTTGCCACAGTATTTCTATACCACATGTCAAGGCCATCTACAAGCAAGGCAAGAAGGACTTGGGCAGCTGCAGACCAGTCAGCCTAAAATCAACCCATGGTAAAATTGAGGGGTAAATCATCCTGGAAGCAATGTTCAGGCACATGAAAGACAACAGGTTGACTGGGAACAGACAGAATAGATTACCAAGGGCAAACTGTGATGAACCAGTCTGAGAGTTTGCTATGATGAGACAACTGTCTTAACTGTCTTGCTGGATGAGGTGAAAGCATCTGCTAATTTTTGACAGTGATCCATAGCATCCTTGCAGATAGACTGATGAGATAAATGGAATAGGTGGACTACAAATTTGGTAGATAACCAGAAGGTCCAAGAGACTTGAGCAAAATGGTCAACAATTCCAAGTATGACTGGTGGCTGGTTAGTAGCAGTGTTCCCCAGGGGATAACACTGGGGTCAATACTGCTAAAGATCTTCTCTAATGATCTAAACATGTGAACCCTCAGCAAGTTTGTCAGGCATTACATTAAGGAAATTTGTTCACGTGTTGCAAGGCTGCCTTTCAGAAGGACCCCACCAGGCTAGAGAAATGTGCTGGCAAGAACCTTGTGAGGTTCAGTGATGACAAATGGAAATTCCTGCACCTAACACTGAATAACCCCATGCATCAGTCCAGACTGGAAACATACTGGGTAAGCAGAAGCTTTGCAGAAAAAGCCTTGATGTCCTGGTACACAAGTTGAACATGAGTTAGCTGTTTGCCTTGCAATGACAGGCTGCACACTGAGCTGCATTTTGGAAGAATGTGGCAGCAGGTTGAGGGAGATGAATACTCCCCCTTCGTTCAGCTCTGTAAACCTGCATCTGGAGTACTGTGTCCAGTTTTGAGTCCACTCCAGCAGAAGAGAAGGATGAACAAACTAAGGACTTCAGTGAAGAGTGACCATGATGGTTAAGGTGCTGATCCAAAACAGCCACAGTGATGCTGAAGGAACCAGATTTGTTTAGTCTAGAAAGAAGGCTAAAAGGGGTTTTAATAATTGTATTGGTTTCCAATTGAAGAAGGGTGGAAGAAATATCCTGATTTTTAAACACAAGAAATACTATACATTAGTAGCTATTTGAGAGGGTATTTAGTCTACTTGGAATATTCACATTTGCTGTGAATGAGTGGGCATACAGCATTTCTGATGGCTGCACTCTCTGCCTGGTGCACTGAAACTTGCTGGCAGCCATCCCAGAACCTTTCAAAGAAGAGTACATGGACGTTAGCAGCAATTTATTGTCCACTGTTTGCAAACCCCTGAGAAATTACATTCCTGAGTTAAAATTGTAACTTCTTGATAAACCACTTCAAGTAGTGACAATTAAAAACTATTGTTAAGGACATGCTGAAACTTGCCCAGTCTTGGGAACCTGTTTGACAATGGACAGCAAGAACATTTCATGAAGACTTACATTCTCATCTTGCTACTCCCCTTCTAAATGTTTATTTATTTAATTTTTAAAGCTGTTTGCAGACAAATGTCATTGCAAGAATGTCCCACCTGACTAATTTCTTCTGATGGTCAAAGGCTATAGTATTTCCAAAAAAGAAAATGAGCTCAGAGGTGTGAGTAGTGTTGTTAATTACCAGAATCTATCTAGGTGTGTTCCTGCTTCCTTAGTTTATTTCTTAAAACAAAACAAAATAAAACAAAAACACACAACAAAAAGCCCATTCCTTTTTAAAGTTGACCCTTTTCTCTAGGCACCATGTCCTAGACATTTGGATCTTCTTCTATGACAAGAAACAGTGAACTTTTTCTTTCGCCTTTCTTCATTTGTACACAAGCCATTTCACAGGTCTTTTATATGTTATAAACCCTTTATCAATAGGATGTAAAACTCCAGAATGAACACCACCACATAAATGCAAACAAACATGTGTGAAAAGTTAAGTAATGTCTATCTGGTGGTTGGAAGTGTTTAACTCTCAGGAGCTCTTCTAATATTATCAAGTAGATACATTCATGCTCTAAAAAGTTTAACTGTAGGATGAAGACGTGCCTGAATGCTCCTTGTGACTCTAAAAGAATAGAAATCTATTTGTCTAGAAGTTCAACACAACTGTTGAGTATGGGTGTTTTCTTTTTTATATATACCTACGTTCTTGCTAAGAACAGTATTAAATAACCCTATAGCCAGTGATATCCTTTTAGAGATGATTTATATTTGTAATAGCCAAATTATTACAACACTGAGGTCAGCTACTACATGTTAAAGCAATGCAAAAAAAATTCTTTTAAAAGGTCATACTTTGCTTGGTATGACCTGTTTTTTTCCTGGAGTCTAGGATGGGCTCAAGGCTGAATATTCATACCTTTATGGTTTCTAAAATACAGTGATGGCTAGAAAACCTTTTGAAGTATATTTACAACTGCTGCAGAGGTTATTTGAAACATCTACTTGTCATATTTTCATGCAGAAGGTGTACACTGTAGTTTATAGCTTATACAGGGCCTCTCATCTAAAGATTATGAAAATGCGAATGTGTATTTTCCCCTTTTTTTTCTGTCCTTATCTGACAGTCTGGGTTTCACTGTGATTCTATAGCTAACTTTTATTGGAGTGGTTAACAGCAAACCTCACTGAACAGATGTAGAATTATATTTCAAAATTCATGTGGTTATTAGCAAGACACACCTGATACTAATATCTCGCTTCAATAGTGCAAATAGAAGGTAATGCGTTTAACTCTGAGTTCCATCGGTATTGCAGAAGTGTGAGATCAGGTCTTGTAGATGGAATGGAGTTACCATACATAAGAGATTTAGTGAACACACTCTTCATTTTCAAGGTTTTTGAAAGAGGTACCCAGGGAAGGATTGATCTGTGTATATTGATGTTTATAAATACATGATGGGAGAGAGTCAAGAAGATGTAGTCACAGTCTTCTTGAAATGGCAAGAGGTGCTGGACTTAAATTGTAACATATGAAAACCTATTAAAATGCTAAAAAAATCCCAGCTTTTTTGTTTGTTCGGAGGGTGGTCAGACACACGTAGTCCAGAGAGGTTGTGTAGTTTCCATCCTTGGAGATATTAAAACCTGACTGGACATAGCCCCAAGCAACCTGCTACTGGAGACCCTGCCTTGAGCAGAGGAGCTGGATGAGACAAACTGCTGAGGTGCCTTCCCACTTCATCTATTCTGTGATTCTGTGAGTTTAAACTATGCTAAAATACTGTACTTACATCCTTGTCCCTGATCTTTATCTTTGTAGATTACTGATTGTGAAATTAAGAAAACATACCATTTAAATATCATTTATCACATATCCCTGTTATCAGAATTGGTGTTCAGCAACACTGCCTCTTAAGCTCAATTTTGTGACACAATTTGGTATAGGCAGAGAGTTTGATAAGAGTGAAATAATTTGTGATTCATTTATATCATTTATATGACATGTTCTGAAAATGCTGTGAAAGATAGGCAGGGATTACATCAAATTGTTCTTATCTGCCTCAGGGCTATTATAACTAAGGACAAAAACTAAAACCCAAGATGGAAGCAGAAACAGATAAATATGTGAAATAAATGATGACATAATCTATTGCTCTCTTTGCTGCAAGGTTATCCCAGTGCCTATACACATTCCTCAGAGATCCACAGTGTCTGGGTTTAAAAGCCACCAAGCATTTCTAAGTTAAGGACTTGTTAAAGCTATTCACTACTCCTGACATCATCCAAGAATGAGCCTTTAATCTTGTCAGCAGTTCATGACTAAATAAAAATTCTTAACTGTAATTTTTCAAGGATTTGATTGTGGTGAGGTACTTTTGACCAGAGTGCTACTAACAGTCAGGGGATCTGGCCTTTAGTTTGAAGACAAAAGAAAAACTGTTAAAACCCCTTTTTTTTTCTTCCTTATTCCTGTAACTAAACCACCACAAACAAAAATATTATTAACAAGAAATCAAGTGTTAAAATAATAACTGGAATTTTTTTTTTTTTTTTTACAGTGTTTTGTTATGCAAGAAGCTAAATTACATTTATACTAAATGGAGAAACATTTATGCATCTGAATTTTCCAAGCACTACCGGATAAGATTGATAACTCTAGCCTACATGATCAGCATCAATAAAGCAGCAAATGCTATTTTATATATATATGGTCACTTAAATATATGACGTAGTAGACCAAACATGATCTGAGAATAAAATGAAATCTGTAGAGCAAAACCAGTACAGAATCCAGGTTTCTATCTAGCTTCTATTAAAATCAAGTACCTGTATTTCTTTTATATACATATCTATGGGTGCCAAATCCTGAGCATAAGGGACACACAGACGCCTAAATGAGATCAAACTGATCTCAGAAGAGATGTAGTGGCAGTCAGGTGACATTTCTCGCAAAACATGGGCTGTTGTGGTTGCCTGAAATGTCTGACATGCCAAAAAGGAACTGGATGGGTGCTTAGGGCTTTATATCTGGCTCCTTTGAAGTGAGCTGAGTCCAAACCCAGAGGTGGCCAATGTGTCTTGGAAACTGTATGCTAAGTTGGCTGGGCATCTACTAATGCATTGTATATGCCTGAGATCATTGCCTGAAGGTCAGCAGCCATGGGACAGCCCACATCCCTATCATTTACCTCTTACTTTCCAAGACAAGGTGGTCACAGGCAAACTACCCACCAGGAATGGCGGCTAGCCTCTACCAACTCCTGGTTCATGCCCAGCAATGACCTGGGAGAATGACACTTGGCCTAGGCCAAAACTAAACAGAGACCAGACTGACAGTTTAGCAATATGGTGACTGGATTTCAGGGCCTAGGAACACTCCTTGACACTATTTCCCCTACAGATGCAGTCTATATAACCCCATTAATATCAAAGCTTCATCATTTGGTATCAAGTATAATAATGGAATTAAAATCCTCTCTCCTTGCTTAGCACATACTTAACATAGAGGAGATGAGATTTTAGATGCAAATAAACAGTAGATTGCATAGAATTGGAACTGTGATTTGGGCATTGCAATTTTAAAGTTATAAACAATGCATATGAATGCATAATGTGGAAATGGAAGACAATATTAACAAGAGAAGACAAATAAAATACTTCACTCCAGATCTTCTGTAAAAACTACAGCAATCGTCACCTTGGAAAACCCTAACAGACCTCCTAGATCTGTACCTGCACATAAAGGATAATTTCATCAGGCCTTTCAGTGCATGGTTACCCCAGAGCATGACTGTCTCTTCTAAATACTGTTTCTTAATCATTGTGGGTTTGTACTGCTTTACCATTTGGTGGATGATTTGAACTAACAGAAGGAAACAAGAAACATAATCCAGAAATGTGTGCTTTGCTCAATTACAGACAAAGATGTTAAACCATGATAATGTTCCCCTCCAACATAATGAAAAACAGTGAGATTTTCACATCCTAAAAAAAACAGCTGCACATACAGGTGTCTGCACCAGATGTTTCCTTAAGCACAATGCGATAAAAGTGATTATTCCTCACTCAACAGAGAAAAATCTCTTCGCAGGGTATTTAAAGGAGGATGATAGTGCAAGTAATGAGGAGCCCCTTGCCTTATACACAAAGCAGTGTTTAAGAGGATGAAGCTGAGAACCATCTGTCCTTTACACATGGGCCTATGGTTTTATTTGAGAATTTATCATAACAATGGGCAGTTTTCAGTCTGATTTCTCATGTGGGTTCCTACTCAGTCAGAAAACGATTAATGATTTAATGACTTATTCTTGGTTTTAGTAGGTGGTTCTTTGGCCTGTGACTCAAATAGGAACACAGGTATCAGAATCTAATACCTGACCAATGGGCCTTTCTATGATAAGTGAAGGTATATCCTGGTCTTGCCCCTAAGTATGTATACAATGTCTTTTCCTACCTTTGGACTTCCTGTCATGGTAGCTCCTGCCTCGATAATGGTGGCCACTGTCTGTGTACAAATTCTCGAGATCTTCTTGCCAGGAGTCCGGGTTAAAGTGTTTGAGCAGATCCTCCACTGTGTCGAATGCAGCAATGGTCTGATCCAGTGCTTCCGCCGTGAGTGTAGAGTCAGTCACTGATGGAGAGGGATAGGATACCCCCTAAGAGTGACATACATCTCAGTGTACTTGCAATAAATTACAGCACCACTTAAAACAATTCAAACAGTTACTGACAAATTTGTCTCATTATTGACTGAAGCAGCTATGGTGGGCCATCTTTTGAAGTCCTTAGCTGGGCCAGCCTTTGTTATGCCTGTGTTTTCTTTTTGCAAGGACAAGAAACGCCAAGGAACTCCCAAGCAAATCCTGGAGGAGATGCAGAGAGTAGAAGCACTGACACTGCTAGACTATCAGCATGCAAACCCACTCCACAAAGGGGATGACAGTGTGCACAAATGCACAGGTGTAATAGGAATATCTTTTGAATCCACTGTGATGACCATGACCATAGAACAGAGGTGCCTTATGGAGTTGAGGTGGTGTCTTCACAGCTCCACCAGATCTATGGTAAATCCATAATAGGTGTATCAGAAACCACAGCAGAGAAAGACAAAGGTAACAAGTCCACTAGATTGTCTTTCTTTCCCTGGTCAATTTGGACAAAAAGTTTGGCTTGGTTAAAGATTTGAAAAGATGGCCCTTTATTCCTGAGAATTAAATGTACTGTGAAACACCAATAAATGCCAATTTTCCCACCCTTTTACAAAATTACAAGTTACTAAGAAGATGTGAAAAAAAAAAGATATTTGGAAAACTTAACAATGAATATTTGGATTATCAACATAGTGATAGTTCACAAATATAATATCAGGTGGATTATTATTTCCCACCAGGAAAGGCCATGTACCCTTCTCTGACTGTATCTGTTTCCCACTGAACTGGTGGCACAACTTGACTTTGAGAGAAAATTTGTAGCAATTTAATTTTTACTGGAGAGGCCTTTAAACATTTTTAATAATCATTATTTAGAATCACAATATTCACCACCCTGATATAACTTTTTCCCTGTCCAAGCAGAAAGCCTAATAGTACATGTAAAATATGTTCAAGAAAAAACTATTAATGCAGATTTATTACTTTCTGAAGGACCACAATCAAAATACCTGATTTTGTCCAACAAAAAGCATAATAACTCATTTGGATTTTGGTCTTTTAAGTTAAAATATTGGAGGAAAACCCCTAGAAACCCTGTTCTCTCATGGAAGTCCAGCTCTGAAGTAATGTTGCAGAAATAAACCATTTAAAATTAATGGCTTCCCCAAATATATATATTTTTTTTTTCTTGATCTCCCAAGTAAATGCATATGTTAAACTATTAATCTTTGTGATTAACTTCACTCAGCTAGGTAGTAATGGAAAGGTCAATTAATTTGAGTAAGGTTATTTGTTTGCAGGACTGTGTCCTTCAATACTTACTAAACCACTTTTAAAATATATGTCTTTTAAAAGAAAACATTTGTCTTTCATGGGAAGTTATATTACAAAAGAAACACTCCTTGATATTTTACTGCATATATTTTCTGAAAGCATGGACAGTTCAAATTATTAAAAAAAAGAAAGAGAAGAAATAGAAAACATTACAATAGTGCCATCAAGGAAGTATAGCTGTGCTTTACTGCTTATCGCCGACAGCACAAGAAGTTTCAGAGGGCCCACTTGTGACTCCAATGCATCTACAATACAGTACTGAATAAGACACAGTGCAGATGGCAGTAAAAATTCACGAACCATTAAAAAGGAAGGCATATTTCAAAGCATCTTCCCTGACTTCTAAGTGGCTTGGAATAGAGACTGTCAGAGAGATGGGAGTTGAAAAGATCATGCTAGCAAAGTTATGTAAAACAATGCTGCAGGAGAGACTGTGCTGTGGGCAAGCGTCACAAAGAGTGCTAACACAGTCTTTGAGGTTACAAAAGAAAAATTTACTCAAATGCTGCTTGCTTACTGAGGAGAGCTCAGTGGAGCTCATGGCTCATCTGTGACGGCAGCCCAACCGGGAAATGTCAATCCCCTACTACCTTTGAAAAGAGAGGGAGATGATGCAAGGATGCTGAAGAAACAGCAGCATAAAAATCAGAATGTAGGTGTGTGAGTTAGATGAAGTAAGAGGTTTTTTTCATGTGTTCAACTGTGCATTTCATTACAGAATTGCAGGTCAGCCTTTGAATTTGCAGGGCATTTCAAACTCATACAGTCAGCAGGGATTCCCCACACAAGAGATTTGTGCAATTTTGTTCACACACAGCGACAGCCAAGTCAGGAGGAATTATTTCAGCAGCTCAGATAACCTACTGGCAGCAACATCATGTGACAGGCCCAAAAGCAACTTCAAAGCTGCCAACCCAACTGCCTCTCCTTTGTCCTGCCAAGAGTGAGGCACTCGCTTTAGAAGAGTTTGTTCTTTTCATAATCTGCCTTCTGAGACCGCATCCAAAGAAAGGGCAAGAGGAAGAATGAAATTCAAGAAGCAGTGAAGAGCAAATATTTTCCACATTATGTACCTCTTCTATGTTTCTTGAAGTACTGAATGCATTTTTAATTTCATGGGACACAGAGGTACCTTTTTGTGTCAGTGCTCTTACCCTTAATTTCTGTTCCCCCGTTCTTTTCTATTTTCTGTCTGTATTGTGAAGCTGACAAGCAGTTAAATGTCCATTGCATAGCATTAGTTCACAAATAATGGAAACTCAGCTAATAAGGAGGGAATTTTTGTTTTGCTTTTGGTTTTAGTTTGCTTTTTTCATGAATTTACCATGCTGGATTAAGGGCAGAAATAATAGTTCTAGATTTCTGGGGGGGGGGGAAATTACCTCGGACTCTCATTCTCAGAGCTGCATTTTACTCAGATCCTAAAATGAGTCTTTAGGTTGCTTGTTGTTTTGATGGACAAAAGTTAGATCCGCCATGATAACTGAGTATCAACAGAACAGTATGTCAGCCTGATGCAACTGGCATGTTTGTGTTTGTTCTTCTGCCCCTCAGGACTACAGCAGAATTTGAAGATTGAAGAATTTCTATCCTGAAGAATTTGCATGTTCTCAGACTTTTACCTTGGTGTCTTTGAGAAAAATTGCTCAACCTCTCTACCTTATTTCCCCTGAGAATAAGAAAGGGCTGGTGGGTGCAGTGCATGCTCAGTGAAAGAAGGTTGTCTTTTATTAGATAGGGCATGGGAAACCCAATGAAACTGGTGTTTTGCTTCTGGTTTAGCTGTAGGTTTCCATGTGACCTTAGGCATCATCTTGCTACCTGTCATATTTGTACTAAAATTCCCCTACCTGTAACATATCCACAACAACTTTTCAGAAACGAATAGATATGAAAGACAAAGACAATTCCTCTTTTTTTTTTTTTAACTTTTTTTCCTATTATGAAAAGAATACTGCAGTTATTGTTTGTCGTGCTGTGCGCCTTATGATGTTAAGGAGGATAGTTAACATGGTGTTTACCATATTCTTGATCTCATTTTCACAGTTACCTGATGAGGGAGCCCTAGGCTTACATTTTCAAGCATCAGCCTACCATATTTTTAAACAAAAAATTCTATCACATAGAATTCTTTTCCAGCCCCATAATGGAATGAAAAATTTATTTATGTCTTACAGCAAAACAGTTATTTAGCATCTCTTGCTTGGCCCATCCAGTAGATCTCAACCCTGCTAACAGTATTAGGACTTTCAACACAATTAGTTCAAGGCTATTAATGCATTGTATCATGCAGGGCAAGTGTCATTTGCAAATTCAAGGGGAAACGAGTGAGCCTGACTTAGTGACTTCTAATTCTGTCAATATAGAGGTTTCTCACTATTCACTTCCTGGCTTAGACACTAATCAGTATAAATTTTTTTTCATATTCTATTTACTGCTCCTTTACTGCCAACTCTTGGCTGCTACTGTAAGAAAGGTGCCATCACTAAACTCTCTTCCATGAATGCTACGAACATTGGTCTCAAGTGCTTATCCTTGTCATCTCATGTGTTTTAAGAGGAGTTTACAAGCACTGTGACATGGTGCTGACCAGCCAGCAGAGCACACAGAAGATGACTGCACATACTACAAATTCTGACGCTACATTGCTATTCCCCAGCATTTACCTTTATTTGGGAAACAAAAGAGGTGATAGATTTTTGGCTAATGACACAAATCAAATGAAATTAAAGGAAAAATAAAGTTTTATACTGGATTACTTGTTTCCCCCCCCCAAAAAAAAAAAAAAAAAAAAAAAAGCTTTTCACTGCTGCTTATTACAGAATCACAGAATGGCCTAGGTTGGAAGGGACCTTAGAGATCATCTAATCCAACCTCCCTGTCATGGGCAGGG
>JANHGN010018163.1:92694-182427 GCA_024605025.1 Megaceryle maxima
AGAACAGAGCCCTGAGGAACACCGCTTGTCACTGGCCTCCATGTGGACATGGAGCCATTGACCACAACTCTTTGAGTGCAACCATCCAGCCAGTTCTTTATCCACCGAGTGGTCCGTCTGTCAAATCTGTGTCTCTCCATTTTAGAGACAAGGATGTCATGTGAGACAGTGTCAAACGCCTTGCGCAAGTCCAGGAAAATGACATCCGTTGCTTATGGAGACTTCAGGTATAATATTTCATTACAAATACTTACAAAGTCCTTCTGTATTGACAATGAAAAGCTAAATCCATTTTCCTGCTAGCCTCTTCTATTTAGGTCAAGACATTTTACAATTGAAAGTTTCAAGGAGGTTAGATCTTGTATTTTCATCTTGGCAGGATGAGTTTGAAAGCAAGAAATGTTTTGCAGCTGCTATCTCATGTGGATACAACAGCTGATGGCATATCCTGAATCTTTTTTTTTTCCTTATAAACATAGTAGTTGACTCCAGCATGAGTTGGATAAACTCATCCTCTGCCAAAGATGAATACATGGTTCCTCTGTGCAGGTGCCATTTTAGTGAGTTGGATTCAAGCCACCCTATCAATCCATCCATGGGAAAAATAGCAACAAATTACTTACTGAGATAGAGCTTGTGACTGACTCCCAGTTGGTTTCTGAGGCTGCATGCTGGAAATCATCCTAAGGGGAAAAACCCACAGGAAAAATGACCATTAAGGCAATGTCCTAACTTAACTGCAGAACCTAAAAAATGTCTAAGCATGCAACATCTGCCACCCTTTTCAGTCTTCTTCAATGCAAGAGGCCCTTGCCACGTGTCATTCCTAAATAATGCTACTTCCATTCAAATTCCTCCCTCTTCACTGTTATTGTGAGCTCTCTGAGGCAAGAATAGGTATTATTATTATTAATGTTATTATTTATAATATGATATAAGCTGCTTTGAATAGCAGGACCTAATCTGGTCAAGGACACTACATTAATCTTCCAACATAAATATTAAATATCACCTCTGTTTGTCTATAATCAGTATTAATGCTGTTCCCCAAACTGATCTGTTCTGGAAAGAATGTGGACATGCCAATACCCTGGTACTACTTAGCCAAGGTGAAAGGCAGGGTAGTCTAATCCATTTGAAATGTAGTCCTAACATGACTGTACTGCTTTTGGTGCTTGTGCTGAACAGGACTTGCTTATCTGTTCAGAGCACTGAATGGCACTAGGTGCTTTACATCAAAAAAACCAGTGATGGTAAATTCACATTAGAAGTGTCATTGCACAAAACCTTTGGGCTTTTGTCATTAATTTGAGAACAGGGATGGGATTCATCTCATTTACCTTTGCACACCTACAAAGCAAACATCTAAATTAGTTGCTCATTTCCCTTTACAGTAAACTAAACCAAGCATTTTTTAGAGTGCAGATGATCTTATCTTTTAAAAGCTTCATTTGGGATGACACTGCATCCTAAAAATGCTTTTTTCCCTCCATTGCCTACAGCAGGAACCTGGGAAAACTAGCTTAGACACGGGTGTCAAAATTATAGATACTGACATGTGGTCACCTGAATCCCAGTCCACTTGTCTGACCAGTGATGGTCAATCACTACTTAAATAATGGAGAAGCCATTTCTTTAACCTTTTGGCAGTTCTACTTATTTCCATATGGAAATTTTTCCAAATGGAAAAAAAGGCATCATTAGAGAATGGTTATTAAACACACACATGCAGTGAATAGCAACTGATCAGCATGAATAGGCAGGTGAGGAAGTAGACTAAAGACACAGCATACTAAGGTTTTTTTGTAATAGAATTTAGAATGAAAGGATTTAAAGAAGATGGGTCAATGATGGGCTCATCATTTTACACTGATTCAGCACCTGCTAAGCATTTTTGAAGTTGGCCACTGACAGGGAAAATGGAAGGGTAGCTGTCTCTAGACTCATTGCTGCATTGGACCACATATATATGCAAATATTCAATTATTTCTTCGGAATGGAAATGAGAAAATTGACCACATAATCTGCTAATTAATCAATAAAATTCTGCTTTAGTCAATAAGGTACAGAGCTGCTTTCAGATCCAGACTCATATACATGTCATTTTAAAGTTTTTCATTTGCTATTGAAAAATATTCAAATGTCTCAAAAGTCACAATGTTGTTTATTCAATATTGTTAACATTTCTTCTTCCTTAAAGTATTCCTTTCTCTCAAATTTGTAGTGATGTCTTCATTACTTAAGGTTAGCAGAAGTTAAGAAACCCTATCACACTATATTGTCACTGTAGGTGACACTTAAACTACAGGGTTAGTAAAATGTTAATTATTAAGGGGTTATTTTTTTATAGGAATGCTGAAGCAAAACACTACTGGTGAAATTTTTAATGCAGGTTTTGGTGGTTTTGGTTTTTTTTTTGTTTTTTTTGTTTGTTTGTTTGTTTGGTTGGTTGGTTTTTTTTATAAACAGTAAAGTGACGTTCGAATGCTATGATCGGGTCATAAATAATTCAGAAGTGGTGGGCTACCTTGGCCACATTCTCTAGACATGTGTTTGCCCAGTTCTTGACAAGCTATGATTTAAAGTACATAAAAATGGATTTGAAGAGATCACGGATCCTCTGGTAATAGTTGCCAGTTGCAAAACTTGCAAATCATTTCCTCTCTGTCATTAGCTTCCATTTAGCACTTCCAGAAAAAAAAGTGGCATTGAGTTCTGAGGCATTATTTTAAAAACAGGAACAGTCTGTCTCATTGAATGTTTGGACAAGACTGTAGACAAGGAGTAATTTTGTGATTGTTTAATAAATTTGTGTAAATTTGTGTAAATTTGTGTAAAATTTAATAAATTTGTGTAAAATTGTGTAAATTTGTGATTGTCTTATTTAATTGTAGATATCAAAACTATTTCTTTAGTTGATGATTCTTTGAGATGGTTGATGCCAGGGAACCCCTCCAAAACCCTGGGACAGTCATGTGTACCACCTGCTTCTTGGATCTCAAATCTGATGACTGTACATTTTGACTCTATGATTATATTTCATATGCATAAACTATTCACAACTATATGGCTTTGTTCTACTACTCAAGGCAGCTGCAGTCGTTCTTGAGTTCTCAGAGCTTTCAACCTCTACAGTTTGAAGGTTATTATTATCTATGGCTACTCCTTGCAGCTATTTCAAGTAATAACATGAAAGTGATTCTTATTACAAAAGCCTCTCCTCCTTTCTCTCCATTGTCCCTAGAAGAACCTGAAATCTATTTTCAGTGCAATCTATTCAATTTATACTACCCTGTTTATGTGAATTTACATATGATCACCTGGCTGTTTTCTTCATTACTTAAAAGAATATTAAAACTTCCAGTTAAAACAAAACAAACAAACAAAACCCAACAAAATGATGTACTTTTAAACTGAATACTGGAAAAATAAGATGGTAATAATTTGACTACATCACCCTGACAACAGTGCTCTTATTTTCACAGGTGTGTAGTGATAACAGTACATGAGAGTTAAGCAAAACATTGCATTAACTGCTCTACAAGCAGCAAAACTACAGGCAAAGCAACAGGGCTACCAATCACCTTCTGATAGCACCTATTTTTATTGAAGACAATAGACTTCTATACCTCGACTTCCAAAATTACACCTCAACAAGACAAATCCTGAGTCAGTCTTTAAGAGTTAAATATATATGGACATTGATGTATTGCTCTTGGCTCTGTTTCAGACGAAGATAAGCTACTTTCTCCTTTGCAGACTGACTTTGTCTACAGCCTGTTTCCCACCACTGATCTCCAGTAAGTGACAAGGAGTCACAGGGAACACTGTTTCACCTATGGCTTTCACAAGCAGAAATGATGAGGTAAAATCACTGCTATCAAGGATATATGCGACTCCGGAGCCAGACTGCACTGGTTGCTGAAGAAGATGGTTTGCAGCCTGGGGGTCCATGACCTGCAGCAGCACAGGTGCTGCCAGGCTCAAGCCATGGGGTTTGGCAGGGTCAGTAGAAACAGAAAGGCATCATGAAGATGGAGAAGCATGATGTTCATGACTCACTTTGCTGTACAACAAATATGGCAAATGCATTTTTCTTACCTACAGTAATGGCCAAACACTGCTCTGTTCAGTTCTGGTGACCAGGCTTTACAATAAAAGATGCTGAATTTGGAAAGTGATTATCTGTAATCCGGAAATCATGCCTTGCAATGAAACACTAAATGGAAGAGAGTCTTTCCAGAAGGTTTGGGGTAACTTAACCTTGTCTCTCCAGATAATATCCTGTAGTTAGCTACAAGAGGTCATTACCATTGTCAACAAGCTCTTTTATCTAGTAGTGCAAGCATTTAACAAAATCAGGTGGCTGTAATCTGAATGCAGTAGTATTCAGACTGGAAAAGTACAAGTAAATTTTACCACTCATGGCAACTATTACAGGACAGATATGAAATTAACAACTAACTTTAACCATACTAAGTTTTCTTTCCTATTTCTTGGTGTAGTCCCATAAAGGTAGGCCATCCATGACACCACTGTTTTGAAGTCAGTAACAAAAGGTCAGCCAGCCACCAAAGTGTCTGATCCCAAATGTGATAGTATGATTCTTGCCCTTCAAAAGAAGTTTCTGAAGCCCAGTTACCACTCTGTATTACTAGACAACCATATCAGTTATGACTAAGTTAACACTAGTGCAAAATGACATATAAAATGACTCTTGACTTGTTCTGACACATTTACGATCTATAACTGTGTGGGAAGCATAAAATACTTAACATTTAAAAAATTTAAGGATGTAATAATGATATAGTTTAACTGATGTTTGAAACATTTATTTACAAAATAGTGAAGTAAAATTGAAGCAAAAAAATTGTATCTAGTAACAGTTATGTTTGGTCAAGATTTCTCTTCATCCTTTACCTAGTTTTGGAATTAGGCATTGCTGTGTGCATATTGTAAGAGTAACACTGACATTTAAATTATCTCTCTAAAAGGTCAGATAAAATTTGCTCAAATAAGACAATAGCTATGCTTTTGAAAAATCAGATGTCATCTAACACTACACTGCCCATGAGCACTCTGTTTGACCCCCAGGACTTCACTGTCATGCTGTGTAAATTGTGCATTAGTTTTATTTTTTTCTATTTATCACAGAAGCCTGTTCATTTATCTCCATGTACGAGAGATTTCATTTGCTAATAGCTACTTGGGTGCATGCTGCAGTTAAACAACTGTGACCAAAATATAAATCAACTAACATTAATTCTAAATACTCTGCAGTCCATCCTTTGCCATTTTTACCTGAATGGCAAATTTTACTTCTGCAATTAAACACTGGGATACAAAATTTGAAAGGCTCTTCCAGGTCATCACTTCTGAAACCCTCAGACTGGTTGGCTGTTTCCAAGCTAAATTTATCTTTACTGCACTTATGTAAGTGCCAGATTTGTCCTTTTCTTCCTCTCCTGAGTTTGGTTCCTGCAGTACTTCTGAAGAGATGTTATATCTCCTCTCAGCATCCGTTTTATTATGCTAAGCAAGCCAAGTTCCCTTGGCCCTCAGTAAGAAATGTCCTCTTTTGCCCAGCTGTCCTGTAGCTGTTCCCCAAACACAGCCCAAGAAAGATGTGGTTGTTCCCTACTACGGTGACCAAAACTGTACAGAGTAGTCCAGAAAAGATGCAACTATTGCCTCATACATCCTATGACTAGTACACCCAGAAATGTTATTCTCCCCTCTTTGCTAACCAGTGAGATGACATTTAACAGCAAATGTTTTTCTTATTAATGTCTACATGAGTGACCGCTGCTCTTTTTGGGCTGTCACATTTCACTGCAAATCAACTCTCCTGTGCTCAAGGTCACACAGTTCTCCTATACGATACTCCTATTTTCCCATTCATGAGCAACGCGCTTCAGCTCTGTGTTTGCTGCAAAAGCCATTAAAATGTTACTCTGACAGGTTGCGCTCTGGTTCCTACAAAAACCCGAAAATAAAACTGATCATTAGACCAGCCCTTTGGAAACCCCCATTAACAAGCACTCTCTGGCTGGATACTCACTTTCACATAACAGCGCACTGTGTCCCCTTTGACTGCCTCATGGCTCTTTTATTAATGGCCATCTCTTCCAGCATGATGGTTTCCTGTGTGGCACTAGGCGAGATGCCCCTCTGAAGTCCAATTAGATTTGCTACACAGCATTTCCTTCCTCTCTAGACTATCCTCCAGTCTGGCATGAGCTACTTTGATAAACAGATGTGATTTTTTTTTTCTAGTTTCACGTATCTTTCACCAGCTTTTCTGCTGACAAGTGCCCAGTGAGATTTCTAGGTCAGACTAATGAGCACACAGTTGGCCTGGCCACTCTCTGCCACTGATATTATAGATTGCCATTGCATTCACCATTTCCATGTGAGACCTGTCCCACTTTACCTCTATCCAGGAATGCAAGTCAGGGGTGTTAAGCTCAGACTGCAGCTGCTCCCTTCATATTGTTACAAAAGGACACCTGCTTTCAGCAGTGACTCTTCATGCCTTATGGCCTGCAGTGCCCATCTCTTTGCAATGACAGTGGAGGGTGCTGAAGGCAATCGAGCTCCTTGCTGACCTTGGTTCGGTGTCTAACCACAGCTGGGCCAGAGTGCTGGCCCATTTTGCAAAGCTGGTTGCCCTATGATGCCCCATGCTGGCTCTGCCAGAGCAGTGGGGAGCAGACATCAAGAGGGCTCCTAGTCAGTGAGATGCTGCACAGCAAAATGTTGTCAGGCTACTGCCAGGTGAAAAAGTGCTTGGGAGGAGTGACCCCAGGAGCCAAAAACTCACTCCCAGGTGAAAGTCTGGTGCCCTTGAGAGGACTTTGATGAACTTCTGTCACACTGACTGACAGGTTTTTGGAAGCAGCCTCTGTGGTAATAGGTGAATCTGCCCTGAGCAAATCTGAAAAAGCTGACTCTTCACTTGCCCAGAAGTGTCCAGGTGGGCAAAAAATTCTTTCAGAGTTAACAGAAGGCAGTGACAGCTGGTTATTTCAGGTCCTCCTTCTTGGTGTGACTCACACCAAATGGGAATGTACTGAGAGGGCCCAGCACTAGGGGTAGAAGGAAAAATATTAATGAAAGAATACCTAATAGGAGCTAACTATTAATTTTCTGTATTCCTTCCACTAGGATTTCTACCCGATTTTTATAGATTTGACCATGGTCTATAATCAGTGGAAAATAAAATTAACAAACATAGCCTAATTTCATTTAATATTCTAAGTTTTCTGTTGTTCTACTAGGATAATCTGCTAAGTGCTCTGACATGCATGCTCACATTTTCAGATGTGATTTTGAAGAAACATGGGAGGAATAACAATAATAATGAAAAACTCTATTGGAGTTAAGCAAATTTAATTCCAAAGCCGAGGACACAATGTAAAAAGGTACCAGTAAGGGACATTAGCTGTCCTAGCAGCAATCCCAGCCTATTGATTTTTGTGAAGGATCTATTTGTTTTTGAGTTCTCTCCCACTGGACGCTCTTTAATTCTGCAGCAAGCATGCGTTACATTTCACAGATAATCAAAGCAAAACAATTTGTTCACCATTCTGCTTTGACTGGAAGGCATATGGTTTTCCAGGACAATAAAAAAAGGACTGTTTTACAAAATATCTAAGATGATGACAATAATCATAAAAATGGCAAGAATAAATAATCTCTGAAGAATGCAAGAACTATTTTCTCTTAACTTTTCCAGGTTTTCGATGGGATCAAAACCAGTTGATTTATTGCAAACAGCATGTGATACTGCTTATGAGGAATTTCTTTTAACTTGAATTTCATTAAACAGCTAGATTAAGGAAAAAAAAATCCAAACAGTATTCAGACTGGACTTCCAGCCCTATAAATGCTATTAAATTGCTATTAAATCTAAATACAAGCACCTTAGGAACAGTCACACTTCTCATTTCTCTTACACATTATTCTTAAAAATATAAATTATAAGTATCCCTATGAATGAAGACTAGGTATAAAAAAAACTCCTTACATTTGCCCAGTTTATGTGAACAATCTGACTAAACCATGTTATTGGTTTTGGAACTAAATTGCCAAAAGCCAGGTTGGGAAATCCTTCTAAACACCAAACAGAGACTATGATCTCAGGACCAGGAAGGTTTGTACTGGGTCAGAATTAGTGTGTGATACATCTCATTTAAATTCTGACTAAATACAAGCAGAATCAAATAGACTAAAAATGGCTATAGAATGATAATAGGCTAATTATTTTTCAAACAATGAAAATCAAGAAAGAAGTTTATTTCAGTTTTATACTAATGGCCTGGAAAATGTCACAGAGGTTGAAGCTGATTAAAAAAAAAAAAAAAAAAAAAAGCCAAGTTGCAAACATCATTTAATACAAAGAAATATGCTGGGACTACTAGAGGTCAGGAGAGGCAGGAAAGAAAAATAAGCTTCTGTTTAGAATGTAAATGGAAAGGTACAACCCATAAACTCTATTTGATGGCACACGTGGACTCAGAAAGGAACTCATGCCAAAAGCCTGGGCTCAGCAAGAAAGAAAACATGAAACTAATCTGCAGTGTGACATGGTGGCACAACAAGCAAGGTGACTTATGCCTACGCACACAGAGATCTACTCCAGGGCGCAGGGAGATGCTCTCCCCATACTAAGGGGATACCACACTACCATAAACCACCACAAGGATACCACACCACCACAAATCACCACCTCCAAGGAGACCATGGACAGAGGTGGGGCCTCATCTTTATGTCTTCACCACCTTCCCATAGGTTCAGGACAGTGTTGTGCTCAGAAGAGAGCAAGGTCAGTTGGTGCAAGTAGCTTTTCTAGAAACCAAAGATGAGTAGTCTCCAGAAAACAGGCACAGCCAGTTTTAACCTACTTGGATGTTACATCAGTATAAATAAACACTGCAGGAGTAACTTCATACCCAATCTATGAAGATCCCAAGGTTGCACCAAACCCATGACATCCTGGCCTCACAGTGCTGGTCTGAAACAGGTCAGGTTTTTAGGCCGCCCACCTCAATCAGCAATGCAGGTTTATGGGGATAAAACAGCATGAGAGAACTAACTCTTGCACCCTCTTGCAGAAAGACTTTGTTCTGTAGTTTAAAAACTCTCAAGTCTTTCCCGAACACCAGACAGCAGTTTTAATGAGCCAAATCTACAGTCCATTGGGTTTTTACTGCTGGGTTTACTACAGCCCTCCTGGCCACTTTGTCCATCTTTGCTCAGGATGACAAACCTTCCTGGACATCTCCAGAAGACCATCAGCCGTGCAATCCTCCAGATTTCAGCTGCTGGCATCACAAGCATTTCCTCTGCTTTTAATCTATTTCTTAATGCATCTGGAAAATATACCTGAACCAGCACCGAGCTAGCAATGCCAGCACACAAAGTTGCTGCTGTGGTGGGAAAACAGAGTGTTTATTTTCACATATTTCTGATGGAGATGTACTACATATATGGGGAGCAGGTTGTCCTATTTTCTGCTGCCTTGTATTATCTGTCCTGACTGGGTGGTTTTTGTTTTGTTTTGTTTTCCCCTTCAGAGCTTAACAATGTATTTCTTTCTGTATAAACTTATGTGTATGCAGAAAAGAGGTGTTAAGTCCTGAATAATAACATGACTGATATAACCATAAGCATAAGGTTAAGCATAAGCATAAGGTAAGAACTTAAGATGTTGTGTTCATCATGCCTGTCTAGAGGACAGGCAGCTTAGAGTTAATAGAGTCACGTAGTACAATGGACATTTTTAAATAAGAATCTTTTTTCCATGAAGGTGCAAAAGTTTCACCTCATCTATAAAACAGCAATTGATTTGTTTGGTTTAGGTACCATATTACACATACTACACAATATTCCCCATTTCTGTTCACTTCTAAAGGAAGCAGTGTTCAGCAGACTACTTCCATCACTAGTAGCCTTTTCAGCATGCCACACAAACCACATGGAGCAGTCAAACTACCTGTCTTCATATGTGCAGGTTCTTTCAAGTATTTTCTTGTTTCAAGTTTATTGGCCAGACCTTAGTGTGAGATAAATTTCTATGGCCCAAGGGTGGCTGTTTTACCCTGCCTTACAGCAGTTGAAAAATTAACCTCATTCTTTCGAAGCCATTTCCTCAAGTTTAAGGGTTTGTTTGTTCTTTTTATTATTTTTCTGAAAGATAAGATTCTCTTTTAAAATTACCCATAAGTCTGCAAACATTGAACCCCAGGGCTCAATGCCATTAACCCCAAATGCTATTAACTTTGTCACTCACTGCCCTGCCAAGCAGTGATGAGAAAATGAAAGAAAAGACCGACCTCCATGTAAGAACTTTCGTTCTCTAACTGTAAATAAAGTGAAGAGGAGATTGATCAGATAGATAGGGTATGACTCATGTCCTAGGACATAACTATTACCCTGCAAAACAAAGTGGCCACAACAAACTGCAGATTAGAAACATCCCAAGGCCTGTGCTGGCCCCAAAGTAGCTATGCTAAAAATGTGAGAATGCAAACAAGCTTGTGCCTATGCTTTGGCTCACATCCAGCCTGTTTAATAGTCTTTACTGACAATTGGGGATACACAGAGTTCTTTATTAGAGGGTGTGATCCTGCAAGAGCTTGTACTTATGCTTCATTATATGACTGAAGGTCAACAATGGTGCCTAGACTCAAAAACACACAATGACACAACCCAGTGCCTAATTCTTTCAGTTTAAGGTAAATTTTCACTACAGAGTATTTTTTATGACACATCACCTAAGAAATATATCGGGACACAAATATTGATTAAAAGGAAACATTTTTATAGCTGTCAAGTTCAAAAATATTATTTAAATAAAGGCTTCTACAACTTAAGAAAAGAAGAGGACCTGGAAAATAAGTTTTGCTTGCCACAAAACATAAATTTGTACAATTAAAATATTTCCCCAACAAAAACTATTAAACTGAAAAAAACCCTGTTGCTAAAGGTCACAGAAATACTGGATGTTATTAGGTTCTCCTGAAAATGATGTGATGACAGGAGACACAAATTACACAGATCTAAAAATTATTTTTATCTTCCAGTGCTGAAGACAAGTTGCAAAATCTCACTCTCTGTAGTTACAGGCTCAGACCTTCTCTAAGTATTGACTGGTCATCACACTGACAATTGAGGAAAACAGAACCGCATTTTTCTTGGTGTTACAAGAGATTGGAAATGTGATAGATCTTTTGCTTTGGCATGCCAAGGATGTTCAAATTTAGTTCAGCATGGAGAGAAATTTCTGGGCTAAAAACCAGAGAGGGGGTTGTAGGCAAAGGATTATGGTAACAACCCAGGCACCGGGTTTGAGTTGTTCAGTTCAGCAGCAGAAAGCTCAGCACCAGTAACAGTAACAGCCTACAAGCACAACAGTTTCTCCATCATGGAGGCAGGACCTTCTCTGATGACCTGTGCCTGGAACTGCAGAGTCAAAATAGGACTAAGAAATGTTAAAAGCAAGTGTAGAGATTCCAAGATCTCCAATTATGATGCAGCCCAAGCAGGGGTAAGAGATGAGAATAGCTACCAGCCTTCTTCCCCCCACCAAACAAGTTGCAAATGGCTTGGAAAGGTCTGAAGCTGATTTTTGCTGTTTCATCTTCCTGATTTGGAATCTGGGACTGCTGTTCTCCATTCTGTAATCACACAATTTCTTTAACTAGAGAGGCCCCAGGTAAGTCTGGCAGGCAGAGAAAAAGCAAGCATCCAAATAAGAGCATAGCACAAAAACCCCTTTGTTCATCAGTCTCAGTTTGGCCATGCAGCCCACCCTCTGGCACAGTGATCCAGACTGCAAGCAGGAACAGCACAGCATGCCTCTGTAGCATCTTTTAGAAGATAAGCTTGGGGAATTTTATAAAGACTCATTGTGCCTGTCTTTGAGTTGGGAAGACCTAAGCCTGTGAGAAGGTGTCACGGCAAGTAGTAGTGGAGCCAGGCCCAGACCCACAGCTGGAAGGCCAGCACTCTCCCCGAGGTCATGATGCTGTGTCCAAACCTGCAGGCAACACAACACTAGGGACAGCCATCTTCACTGAGGACATGGAAAACCCACAAATATTATCACAATCCATCAAGGAGAAGTTCACCCTGGAAAAATGCAACCTAATGTGTTTCTAAATTACATGCTGAATGAAAGGAGGAACGTAGGAAACTTGGGTGCTCAATGACAGACTAAGCTGACAGAGGAAAACATGCTAAAAGACACATTCCCAGTGTCAGGACAGCCAAGCTGCCCACTACCATATAGACCTGCCTAATCAGGGTACTGTGGCAAGTGACACACACACACAGAGGATCACACACACAGGATGTCAGGGTTTGGAAGGGACCTTGGTGATCTTTGAGTCCAACCACCCCATTAGAGCAGGATCATACAATCCAGCACAGGTCACAAAGGAACCCATCCAGGCGGGTTTTGAAAATCTCCAGAGAAGGAGACTCCACAACCTCCCTGGGGAGCCTGTTCCAGTGCTCTGTGACCCTTACAGTAAATAAGTTCTTCCTCATGTTAAGGTAGAACCTCTTGTGCTCCAGTTTACATCCATTCCCCCTTGTCCTATCACAGGGCACACGTGAGAAGTGTCCCTTTCCTCTTGACACTCAGCCCTCATATATTTATAAACATTTATCAAATCCCCTCTCATTCTTCTCTTCTCCAGACTAAAGAGCCCCAGGTATCTCAGCCTTTCCTCATAAGTCACGTGTTCCAGTCCCTTCATCATCCTTGTAGCCCTCCATTGGACTCTCTTGAGCAGATCCCTGTCTCTCTTGAACTGGGGAGCCCAGAACTGGACGCAATACTCCAGGTACTTTGTCCATAACACAGCCCTGGCAGTGCTTAACCTACCAGCTTCACCTCCCTTCGCTACCACAGAGACATTGTAAAGAACTGGGAAAATCTGTGAGATTTTTGAAAAGAACATCAAAAAATCTGAGGGGATTGGACAGCCTTAATTTTTGGGCAAGATTAAAAGCATCATAGGGCATCGCTACTTGACAAAGCAATAAGCAAAGAAATGTGAGAGCGCTTTGCAAATGTATGAAGGAGACAGACACCCACGACATATAGAACAGACTTCTTCATCATAAATTAGGACAGAATCTAATTGCGGGAAATGGTATGGCATTAAAAAAAGGAAAATTAAAACTGTCTTTCCTGCAGTGATTTATTAGTCTATGGTTTAATCTCCTGAGACATAGGCTTGTATGCTTGTTATATTTAAAAATGATACTAGACAAACAACCAACAAATGAATTTACAATTTATAAAATTCTTGTTCTTAAAGAAAAATGGGCTGAATGATCTCACATCTTTAAATTACCAGATTCTAGGTTTGACTGCATTACACATTACTGAACAAAAGAAAGCCTTCAACCCCCCTAAATTTAGATTCTGAAATCCTAAAACAATCAATACCATTTGAACTGTAAGCAGTTACAGCTGTTGCTGCAAACAAGGGAAAGATTTATTCTGTAGGCAATTAAATACGCATTACACACAATGCATTGTTTTCCCCAACTTGCCAAAAATAACAAACACATTGAACAGTGCTAAGGCTGAAACAGACCCTGCAACCCAAACTTGGGCTAGAACAATACAAGAGCAGGACTGTGCTGCCAGGCTTTGTAAGATATCATTGACACAAAGTCAAATAAATAGTATTGCTGGAATATAAAAGATGAAGTTGAACTTAGGAGCCCACCTCTCCACAAGACTATGAAGACACACAATTCTTGTTTCAATTTAAAAGACAACTTGCAACCAACACTTGCTATGATGGGTTTTCACAAGTTCCTCGGTGCAGGTTGTAGGTCTAGCATGTTTCAATTCACAAGTCACTTCCTCTGGAAGTCTGTTAGAAGAAAATTCTGAAAGGAAACTGACTTCCTACTCTTCTCCAACACAGCAGGCGCACATTAAAGGTAAGCTACACCTTCAGCTTTTGTGGAAAATTTAGAGCAGAGACTGCTCAACAGGAAAAAGGCCTCTTGTGGCCATGGTGATAGGAGGGACCAGTCTTGACACACTAATGCACCAGGAGTTAATTAACACCACTTTGCAACACTGTAATACAACCTTAGTGCCTAATTAACCTTTTAACAGAATCAAACATGGCATCTTTGTTCTCCCTACAAATCTGTAATCTCTAACTAGATTTCTATAAATCATCTTCCAGAGTTACCAAACCAAAATAAAAGTTATCATTTCAAATGCTAACATTCTTCAACTTTTGCTAAAGTGGAATTAAAAAACAGAATATGGATTTAAACTTAGGTGAGAATGGTTGAATTGAATCTTCCTCTTTCATGTAGACACAGAGAGGTCCACACATCTACCAGCAGCACTGATGGGGTGTTTGTGACGCATCCAGTTTGCTACTGTATTTCCCATCTCTTCTGCTGATGCTCTCCTAATGGTCAACTTTAAGCAGACAAATTAGTTCTTCTCATGCCTTCTAACAGGTCTGTCCCTATTGTGCTAAAATATAATGTCCAAGATATTGATATTTTCTGTTTGACTACACAGACATGGGAAGCAAAGTCAAGGAACAGGATGGCCTGTGCCCTCTCCCAGGTTATGCTCATTACAGCACAGAAAATGTATACCTTCATTTCATGCATTACATTTTTCAGTGCTGGATCCATCCTAACTTTCTGCTACCTATACATATTTAATGTTAAGTAACAATAGTGCGTTATGGTTACCCTGAAAAAGCTGTCCAACATATGTGGTAAGTAGCACTACTGATTTAAGACTGGCAAGCTCTAAAAGCCTGAAATAATAAATCCTTTTTAAAACTAATTGATTTGCCCAGAGTAGTTTTAATACAAAAATATCTTGAATAACAACCATCCATTTTTTAACCAACACTCATTCACAAGATTTCCAGACTGTTAGGAATCATTGATTTATTTCTCTAATTATAAATGGTTACTTCAGATTTTTCCAACAAGTTTGGGCATAGGTTTCTTTTCTTACTTGTCCAATTAAACAGCTTTTGTAGTGTACTCCGTATTTTATTTAGAAGAGATAACTTGATCATAACTGACATTTGAAGAACAGGGAACATATTAGCTTACATACAGAATTTTTTTATGTATTCAGCTATTTTAGGACTAGAAATTGATTATGAATCTGGAAGAAGCAGCATGGACATGCAAGCTGAAGTTGCAGACAACTCACCATAAATCTTCACCTGTGTCCTCAAGATCATGGACAATTGCTATGAGACTGGGGTTCACTTCATTCATTTAATTAAAAAAATATAGTCACCATTCTGCCATTATCACACACTTCCCAATAAGTGCAACATTCCTGTGACCCTTATCTGCTATTATTATGTTAGGTAGTTGTTTGATCTCATTACTATTATTGCTACGTGCTTCTTTGTGGGATTTAATGCACCCTCGGCAAGTTTGCAGATTACATCAATCTGAGTGGTGTGGTTGACACACCTGAGGGATGGGATGCCATGCAGAGGGAACTGGACAAGCTTCAGAAGTGGGCCTGTGTGAACCTCCTGAAGTTCAACAAGGCCAAGTATAAGGTCCTGCACCTGGGTCTGTGCAATCCTTGGCATGAATACAGTCTGACAGATGATGTGATTAAGAGCAGCCCTGCAGAGAGGGACTTGGGGGTACTGGTGTATGAAAAGCTGGACATAAACTGGCAATGTGCTCTTGCAGCCCAGAAAACCAACCATATCCTGAGCTGCATCAAAAGAAGTGTCACCGGTACGTTGAGGGAGGTGATTCTGGTGCTCTGCTCTATTCTGGTGAAACCACACTTGGAGGACTGTGTCCAGGTTTGGAGCCCTCACCACAAGAAGGACATGCACCTCTTGGAGTGGGTCCAGAGCAGGATCATGAAGATGATCAGAGGGCTGGAACACCCCTCCTATGAAAAAAGGCTGAGAGAGTTTGGGTTGTTCAGCCTGGAGAAAAGAAGGTTCTGGAGACACCTTATTGCGGACTTTCAGTACTTAAAGGGGGCCTATAAGAAAGATGTAGACAGTCTTTTTAGCAGAACCTGTTGTGACAGGACAAGTTGTAATGGTTTTAAAATAAAGGAGGGTAGATTTAGGCTAGATATGGGAATAAATTTTTTACTATGAGGGAGGTGAAACACTGACACAGGTTGCCCAGGGAGATGGTAGAAGCCCCATCCCTGAAAACATTCAAGGTCAGGTTGGATGGGGCTCTGAGAAGCCTGATGTGTTAAAGATGTCCCTGCTCACTGCAGAGTGGGGGTGGAGTAGATGACCCATAAACTTTGATTCTATGATCCTTGGAATTTGCACCTTCCAATTTGCTGCTGCTGTATTTTGCCAGAAATTGTGTTGATGTTTTTTGAGCTTCTGTGAAGAATAAACTATGACTTTGTCTAACACGGGTAACCCTCTTGTACTGAACATGATGGTCTTTTTCTGGTTTTGTTTTTTTTAATCTCTTAACTTACCTTGGAAAAGTAGGAATTTCCTCTGGGTCACTGACTTCCTCAGGAATTCTTAAAACAGGTAAGTACTGCCAGCAGGAAATGAACAATGCCTCTAAGTCTTGTGTGAGTCAACTCTTTGGGACAGGATACTGGATTTGAAAATAACACGCCTGTTTATAAACTCCTTTGAAGAGGTAAAGCACTTTATTTTCATGTCCTTGGCTACCGCCATGAGTTTGGTGAATTCTCAAGCAGTGCGTAACACACTTCTATATTAAAGAAGTAGTGTTTTCACCAGGAACTGGACATCAACAGAGCTGTGGAAATGTTAAGACAGATTGATGACAATGTCCTGAAAAGGAGCCACACTTTAACTGAGCTGTCAACAGATCAGGGACAGAGGAGGACAAATGGCCAGTTCTCTTCCATGCTGTTCAAACAACAAAACTGCCAGGCACACATGCTTGCAGCTGGGAAAACATGGACACTAATGTCTATTTTCCTTTCTGATTAAAACGATTGTTTTATCAGTTGAAGTTTGACAGCTTCCAGAAGCTTCTATGTGCTTACTGGGTCTCGCTGCCTCTGGTTTTGGTATCTTGCTTCCCAGAAGGTCTTTGTTTCCCTGGCCATAACTCAGTTTCTCACCCATGCTCCTGGCAGACTCGTTTCACATTTGAAACACCTCTAAACCCAGCCTTACTGCTCCTCAAGTCCACAGTCAGAGGTTTTGCCAGAACAGGCCTATGTACTGGAATGGCCCTACTTCTGCACTGCTTTCTACCCAATCCTCACCTGCACTCCCTCCTCTCCAAGACCCAGTCCTTCCTATTTCAGGTCCACTGCGTGTTTAAAATTTCCAATTAATTTGTTTCCTTTCCTTCCCAGCTATGCCACTGCAACTCTGGTTTACACAAATCCTTCCTTGCCTATATTCCCTTGTTAAAAATGTTTCCTTAGTTGCCATTCACTCTTCTTCAGTCCAACTGAAACCACTTTCATGTTACTGTAATGAATATATGATGTGGACATCTTTCTGGTAAAGAGGGAAGGCTCCTTCTTCCTCATAATTCATGATGTATTTGGTAAGTTTGATATTATCAGTCACACCCTCCCTGGCCTCTGGCTTGTTTTGTTTTGTTTTGTTTTGTTTTGTTTTAATTGAAGAATGTTTGCTTGTTTGGGGCTTCTTCTGCCTCTCTCGCCATTGCATTTTGGCATTTTATGCTGCCTCCACTCTTTCTGTGGACTTGCCTTTTCTACTGTGTGTGCTTGCCTTACCCACAGTTACCTTTATTTCTGAACTTGAATTATGCTTAGCTCTCCTCCCTTGTCTTTGCTGCTGCCATTGTTTCATTGCCATTCCTGGATGACTGTATTATCAGTCCTTCCCTCTAGTACTTGTAGCATCTTCTGATGCCAAGCTTGTAGGTGATTCCTCTTCTGCCTGAAACTTACTTTTACTCACCACTTTCTTATCAGTGTAATTCTGACTTACAACTGTCTTTAGAAATTAGAACAGAAGACAGGAAGACTCATAATAAAAGTTAAAATTCAGAGAGTCACGTAGCAGAAGGACTGAGACCAATCTTTGTGTCTGAGACAATAAGTAAATACAGAAGGGGCATCAGACCTTCAGAATACACTTGCCAAGACTATGTGAGACCACAGTCTAGAGAAAAATGGAAGAAGATACAGTCTAGGACAACTGATTGTGAAGTGCTGGGCTAGGTCAGGTCATATCTTTGGCTGCACCTCCAGGCTCCCTCTGACTCATATGTTACATTCAGCTGATGGATCTCAGGCTTGAAAACTTTCAAGGCTTTCCACCTGAGGAGATGGAATGAGCAGGACTTAGGAGTTAGGTGCAAAGGTTAGGGGCTTTGGAAGGTATGATAGGATGCTGGAGGGAGAAATAGCTCTAAGTTAGATGAAAATGTTGGAATTAATCTTTTAATTAGGAACTTCAGCTGCCTTTGCAGCAGCCAATACTGCCTGTGCAACTGCTCGTCCAGACATGTCTTCTCAACCCAAGTATACTGTTTCCTTACTGCCGAGCTATATGACTGCCAGTTCTGCTTCTTTTTTATCCTTCATTAACTTTTGTTCTGCTCTGAGTTCTGAGCAAACTGGAACATCCATACCTACCACGCTGCTTGGCTTGCCTACCACATCACCTTCCTTTCTTTATCAAACCCTGCTGAAGGACAGGTTAGGTCCTGTGAGATGAATTGAGGCTTGCTGGATTCTTAGGAACCTTCATTAAATGGAAAGCATTCCTCTTCCCCATATAAAATTACTCTGAGACACTCCATGTCTCAAGAGGCATTGAGGGACAATCTTTTTTAACATGCTGTCATTGTATGTTGCTTTTTAAAACATTATAATAGCTTTCAAAGTAAAAAAAAAAAAAAAAAAAAGTGCATAATGTCTTAAATCCTCTGCTTATGTAAAGTTGGAAGGAATGTTAAAGGTTTTGAGTAAGTTTTATCTAACTAGAAAGAACTTAATTACTTCTCTCCTGAAAGATGAGCGTCTGGGAGATAATTTTATGAGGTTGCCTTGAGCAAAACCACAAAAAATAGTTTTCTGCCAGAACTTAAAAAAATACATGTTTCATCATATAGATTGTTGTGAGTTTTGCACAAGGGTTGTATTTATAAAAAATTGCTCTCTAGCATAGACAGGCAAACAAAACTGAAATCAGAGAAAGAGTATCAGAACAACTGATAAAGCTTCCACGTGTAAATTCTTGCTTCTTCATCGTGAGACCTATTTCATGTTCAAGTACTTTATTAAACAAGACATTTCCCCCCCATATCAGTCCTCTCCTTTTGTACCCCCAACGATTTACTGGGATTCCTTCTGTGGATTAACTAAAAGTAGGGAAGGTATTCATGCACCACTATCACGCCTGTTGTCATATGAGATATATTATATGGGTTTTCGGGCAGAATATTTTGTCTTGGAGACAGAAACGAAATGTCTACTCTGTGAAAGAAGTGACAAGCTAAGCCAAAAACACAGCAGCAAAGACACATGTAGCTTCCAGGCTGGATTCAGCTCTGTGGCTGGTGATAAAGAATTACACATCCTTTATAGTTTTTAAGAATCTGTATTCACACTAGTGACTCAATCTTTTTGTGATCATGTTAACTCTTAAAAGGGAGTTTATTTACAGGCTGATTTTAAAAACCCTCAGCCTGGTGCTGCACTACTTGTGCAAACAAATCTGGTGAAATACAGGGAGCCTGCTGCTTAATTCAGAGCGACTGTCTGTGAGTGCAAGTATCAGAACCAGGTTCTTCTTCTGCCCATTTTAATTTTTGGATTGTGCTTTGCATTTTTGTTTTCTTCTTGTGAGCTTAACAAGCAAGTACCAAAGGGTTTAAGTTTAGTACTCAAACTAACTTTCACATCTATTTTTTTGCATGGGAAAGTAATAAAATCATATTAGATTTATTGTGGTTTCTTACCCTACTTTGTGACCAATGCTCTTTTTCTGATGATATGAGTGGTAACCTATATCCTGGATGTTTAGCAGAAAGGATCTTCTCTGTAAAATTCCACATGAAGGATTAAACCCCAATGTTCCTCCCACTCCATTTCATTAATTTCTTTACAGCTTCTTCATTCAAGAAATGTCATTCCAAAAAAGAAAAAATTAATCATGACCTAACACATTGTTAGACATTTTGACAGATAGGTTTATCCTGGGACAAATGCACTTATGTTCTCCTGTTGAGCACCACTGATGTCCATCACTTTTGGTTTAAAATTCCCACATAAGTAAAGATTATTTTTAACATCATGTGATGTTTCATAGTCATGTATTATATTTTAAAGAAAAGAAACGTAAAAGGACATATGTATGTATATATATGCAAAAAGATGTATATGTAAATACATACTTTTTAAAACCTTACATCTTTGTATATATGCATATTTGCACATAGACATATACATATGTTCCTAACTTTTTTGTAGCCCTTGTTTTCAATCACTATTTTAGTCAAAGTTCCAAAATATGGATTTCATTAAGGATTAATGAAACAATTAGTAAGGCAATAACAATTTACTGTTATAAACATAAAACAAGTATGTGCCTTTTACAATAAGCTTAAAATAATGTTTTTAATTTAAAAATGCAATATAACATTTTCTAGTTGTCTCATTCAAATGGAATTAGATGCAGAATTGGGAATTTTAATTCAAAACATTCACCTTTACTGTTGGAACACGTTCCTGAACAAGTTCCTAGATTATCTTAGAAAATGTCCATGCTAATGTGTTTGTAAAACACAGGGTCCAGTCTTGTTAACATTTCCTTCTAGAATTAGGACACTGGAAGAATTTAACTTCAGAAGGAAAAAGGGAATTGTATAAAATTACTTCAATCAAGCAAAGATTATTTCCATGTGTAGCAGTGTAATTTAATTTACATTCCTACATCTCAAAATAATTGAAGCAGTATTTTTAGTAATTACTGAATACTTACTTGAAACATGCAAGATCCCTCAGTTGAGGTAACTGCCCTGCAAGCAGCACTGGAATGAAACTTTACATTTTGGCAACGTGGAATATTCACATCACCTACTTCAAGGTGTACAACCCAGAGGCCTTTCTCATGACAGTGCCTTCTTCCCCTCTAGCAACTGTGTAAGTAACCCAAGATAACTTATATTCCTCTGTATCACATATTTCTACAGTATTTGTTGTGAAAAAATGTATCCTTAGAGGAAGAAATTACATAATGTGTGAGGGAAAAACTCACTGAAATGCCTCAGTGCCTTCTATACTGCAAATTAATGTTTCTAAGGCAACTCAATCAAGAAAGGAAAAAAAAAAAAGTTGGAGAAATAAGTGATAATGGCAGGGAGGAATTTCAAACAAATCTGTAGCTAAGTGAGGCTCATGTCTAACAGCTGTCCACGGATTGCTCTAAGACCATTTTTGCTCTAGGTCTGTGAAGCTTGAAGGAAAAGACAATTTTAAAGAGGTTCAAGGGACACATTTCTCTGTGTGCATACCCAGGCTAAACCAACAAACTGCACAGGTATAGCTGGGGGACTTTGAATGTGAAGTGTCTGCAGTCACCAGCGACCAGCTGTGCATACTTACCATTGCAGACAGCACAGAGTAGGAGTGACATTTCCCAGCCACATTAAGACACTCTTACTCAACTCTGGATAAGTCGTGGGGCACACTCAACTCACCAATAAGCTCCTGGAGTCATGTCCACCCTGAGCTCCCACCCCAGGGAGTCCTATGTTTTCATGGGGAAAGAGTGGATCAGAGACATGAAATAGGCAGCAGCATGCTGGATCTGCCCCTTTCCTCCAAAACCACCCTCACTGTTCCCCCCTCCAGCATTCTTAGTCCCTCAGACCCACAGTGGGGAGGGCAGAGGCAGAGATGCCAAGAGGCAGAGGACATGGGGAGAGGAGAAGGAATAAGGTGGCAGGAGCCAGCCTGGCCAAGCACAAGTTACTAAATGTTGCATTTAGATAGTCAGACTTTATTTCACAGATCTGGTCCATTGCCCATTGCCCCTCTTCTTATATTGGGATGGTTAATTACTCCCACATATCTGTATGGGCTTGTATTTTTTTCAGTCTGATTTTCCAGAGTCACTTTGAATTCTAATCTCACCATCCTGAGTGAATGAGCCCCTTAATCTTACATAGACTTACATACACTGCTTACTTTGCATGCTTTGTTTTACAAGGGCAAATGTGATTTTCACGGATACAAGTCTAATTTGTGTCTTCTCTAGAAAAATAATCCTGTTTTGTTTCTCTAAATGGTACTGAAATGTGAAGTTAATGCAAAAACACAAGTGATAATGAAGTGCATTTCTGCTAAGCTCTGTGGTGCCTCATTCGTGCCTCATGCAGAGTGCTGAACTAAGTAAAAACTTGATCTGCATCAAATGAAGTGAACTTAGCTGACTTCCTTGAAGATTCATAAATAGAAGGCCAGAGAGCGAGGCTGTGAGGCTGTTTGGCTGCATGCATAAAGGGGAGAAATTCACCCAGCACTACACTTGGGAGATGCAGCTAATGAGTAAACTCAAGTGAACTCTCCAAGCCGATTGCTTTAATTTTCTCTAGAAAATTATCAATCAGGGTATGTTATATAAGTAAACAACTGCCATAAAGATCTAAAATCCAAACATAATTAAAGACAAGGGAGTTAACAAGTTGCATGTATCTTGTGAACTATTTTCCATTAAAGCCCCAGAAATAGACTTATTTTGGAGAAGGTTACAAAGAAAAGGAAAAACAGCGATGTAATGGTCTTAGATTTAATCTGATACAACATACCATATGTTTTTGTACGCTTCAGTAATGCTCCCTGGTTTGCCACCTAGAAACGCACAATGAGTTCAACCTTCAGGGGTCAGCAGTGCTCAGCATATCTATGAACTTAGCTCTAAGCGACTGTGGGGACTATCAAGTAAGGGCTGACTCTGCTGAATATTAATCTTGCAGCTTTAGGTTGGGCGGTTTGGCATCTGAAAACGAGTTAAGTACTTATCATGCCCCATCTCGCAAATGCCACCAGTCACCCATACTTCTCAGAAATAAAATAGTATTTCATTCAGAGGGTGCACTTGGAGAGTGTTCTTCTAAATAGATTTACTAGATTGTAAAATTCTCTGCTTACTCATAGTTTTGAAATTAGATAAATACAGTAGCCTTGTTTCAGCTTTCTAATGCAGAGTCCTGTGTGTTATGAGTGATAACATTCATTTTGGAAAGCTTAATACTATCAGACTAGTAGTACAAGGTCTGGAATAAAGTTTGCTAAAATGCCGCAGTTTTTGTGGCTGCAATGAAATATGAGCAGTGTAAAGAGTGCCTGCTTCACTGTCTCATTTTTATGCCCATTGGTCTTTCATTTGGTCTATGGACTGTTCTGCCCAGATTTTAGTTTTAGGAGATCACCTTCAAGTTAGAGTAAATTAGAGCTCAGGATTTACTCGCAGTGAAATGCTTACTCCACTAGGAGCCCAACAATTTAAATGCAAGGGATCCAACAGTGGATCTCTCCTGTCACACCATTAACATTATTGCTATTCCAGGCTTTCTTATTCTTTTTAAATACCAGTGAATTGAATAAAAAGGGAATAAGAAGTGGGATGGATATGAAAATGTAATTATGACAGTATAATAAATAAATGCTTACCATTTCCTGAGTGTTTGCAAAATCTGCCTCTTTCAAGCTACACTGCACCAAAAGCATTATAATATTAATCAGGACAATATAAAGGAATATATATATTTGCATTGAGATCTACTTAGAGCAATGAGCATTCCTGCTCCCTACAGACAAACCCAAAATTTAAAAAACGGAGTTTTTTCACTCATTGAAACAGTACATGATACACTGCTAATGCCACTGCATATACAAAGAGGCATGTTTATACACAGTTAAAAATACAGCCTGAGCCTTAGCACAATGTCCTGCACATAGAATTTTATTGCATGTAACTCAGCATCATAGCCATAACCCCTTGAGGTATTTTTATTTGATCTCAAATGAACATAAAAAAGGAGTTCATAGAGCAGCCATTTCTTTGCTATTTGTGCAGCATCTGTCAAGTCACTGGCAGTGCAGCCTCAGTGTAGGAAGTGTTAGTGCTTCTGAAACATGTTATTAGTGTAAAACTTGGCCTAGACTTGACTTTTTTTTATATTTAATGAAAGAATGTCAAAAAATACTTTTATCTCTATTAATCTAGTTGCTGGAATGAAAATACTTTCAGTCAATTAGTGTTTTGATCTGATGCAGTTAGTTATACAATCCAGTCTTCAAGTACTGATGCTCTTTTACCCTACAATCTGTCTCTCACCCATGACACAGCTCGGTGACTTACCACAAGGGAGTAACAAATCTTGAATCCAGGTTTAGCCACAAAGTAGTCATCTGATTTGAAGGTTATCTTTATCTGATTTGTTCTTGACGTTATTCTGGGAGGTACTTCCTTGTGTCCACACCACCGTCCTCGTATAACTGTGCTGGTTTCTGATACATCTTCCACTTCCACAAAGTCATACCTGGGAACCAGTTTAAAGGATTAGTTTTTGCTAACTGGTTGAAGGAGATGGTTGCAAATAGACAGGAGCACAGCTGGAGACACAAAGACAACTGTCCTCTGGTCTCCACTGCAAAACATCAGACTTAATATTACAAATGATGCACAAAATTCAACTAAGCTGCAGGCTACTGAATGAATGTTCAAATAGCTGATTTTTGGGCTCCTGGAACATAAGAGACAGCATTTTCTACCACATTAAAATAGCAACGAGAGGAACTTGCATGTGCTTAGTACACAGTAATCATACACATTATGTTTCATGTGGTAGATAAGTAATTTAGAGACCTGCTAAAATATTATTTAAGGAAGGCTGCCCAAGCTGAGCAGCTGCAAGAACCTGTGCACTTTCTGGTGGTCCTGCAGCAGTAGCCACTGGATCCTGCCTCGTGTGCCCTGCCAGAGGGTTTGGAGCCAGGCTGCCACCATGCCAGGAGCAAAGGGAGATGTTTTATGGCACCCAGGGCAGTGCATGCAGCTGAGAGGTGCTTTATAGGACCATCTTTCTGGTGACATGGTGCTCCCGCTGGATGGCTTGGAAAGACTCATTTCAGGCTTTCAAGCAGAACAGGGTAGTGGCACTCTGTGTGCTGTGGTGGGGACTCCTCTGTTGTTTGCATGGGTGCTGTCACCAGGAGAAATACAATGGCACATCTTGCCCTGTGCAAGGTCACACCTCGGCAAGGTATCTGTGTTATACTCCTGGTGCCCTGAGCCCAAAGAAGGTTCTGCCAGGAGCAGCAGACACTAAACCCCAGGGATGAGAGGACATAGAGACAGCACTCACTGTCATAGCCTGCATATTTGCTAACTTGGGTCATTTATTGAGTTCATTTATTGAGCTGGAGATTAAAGAAGGCAGAGAATAAAGTCCCGAGAAAAACATTTATGGGAAAAACAGTCCCTCAGCCAGAATTAGGCCTCACACATTGTGGCCGACGAGGAAGAGGTGCAGGTTGAGTGCAGGCAACAAGAGATGAGGAGAGCTGCCATCCTCGCAATACAATTAAGCCTGAAAACTTTGGAGGTCTTCACCGGGAAAGGGTTTTATTATCAAAGCATGTGCTCCCTCCAAAAAGGCAGTTTAAGACTGCTAACCGATTCTTACTAGCAATGTGCTGCTCCTACCCCCGGATTAAAACGCAGCCTCCAGCCCAGTTGTGGGAGCTGAATAGCTCTGTAAATAACAGACCTGCTTTGCTTTTTCTGCTGAGACCCCATGTGAAAAAATGCAAGTCCTATGTGGCTTGAGAGTATCAACACTGTTGCTTTTGTATCACCAACCCCAAATTGCACAGAACAGAAAATAACACATTTGCTGCAACCAAATCACTTAAGTTTGCCCAAACTCTGCTGAAACATGAATTTTTTGTAACATGATGAAGTTTAGTTCCAGACAGAGGTAAACTTGTCTTAGGCTCTCTTCAGCATCCTCTGCTCTCAGTCCCCCATGATGATGGTACCCAGGCAGAACTCTGCATTCCCCACGTAACATCTGCCACTGGCCCCCATCAGCATGACAGCCACTGAATGCTTACTGTAACATGATGGGTTTCAGATTTTTCAGCATAAGATAACCTTGTAGGCTTTGCTGAAAATGTCCTGACTGGCCTCCCCACTTTTTGAGGCCAGGAGCCAGAATAACTGCTAGCAAAAATAGGCTAAATCCAAGGATTGTTTCTGCTTTCAACAGCAGAGGTTTTGCTGCAATGATCACGGAAGTGGGTGCAATCCCAGTTGTTTCTATGCATCCAAGGAGCCTCAAAGGTTGGCTAATTTAATTGCTTTTCAGAATCATCTCTTATCAAGTGACTGTGAAAATGCTAACAGCACTTTAGAAACTTCTGTAAAAGCTTGAATATTTTCCCTCCCTCTGAAACAGCTCTCCTAATGTATAACTTTTCATTCCACAGCCTGGATGAATTTCAATCAGTTCAGTCTTAATGGTATGCAAATTACAATAATTAGCATTAATGAAAAATTGAAAGAAAACACTAGGAAGTTTCTGGAAAAAAAAAAAAGCATAAGGTCAAAAGCAAGTACAAAAGGAAGACAAGTGCAGAGGTCTTGGAATTATTTGTCCAATATGCACAGCATTCAAGCACCTGCTCAGCTCTCAGCGTTCACTTCAATTAAAATGTGCCTGGCTGTCTCTCTAAAGCAGCACTGCAGGGATTGTCAGGGACTGGAATTGCAGAAAGGACCTTGTTTTGAAAAACATACTGAGCATTAGCAAAAAATCTAACTATGCACACAGTACTTAATAGTCTTAAAGCTATCTACCCATGAAATTCCTCACTCCAGAAGTAATACTATGCAAATCAAGGTCTTCCAGGAAGATCAGGGAAAGCTTTATTGCAGAAAAGAATGTGGTATTTCTCCAGCTTCTGCAGACACTATGGATGATGGAAAGTCTTTGCTTCTCTCTGTATTCTACACTAGCTTCCCTGGAAAAAGCAGGCAAACTATATTCCTAGTCCCCCAACCTATAATGCCAGTAACAGCTTGGCTTCCCTTCACTGTGCCACCACCTTTAATGGCTCTTGAGAGAGAATACTTCATCTTGGTTTTTTTATTTTCCACAGTAAATTAGCCTTCTGTTTCAAAGTTGCAATGCTTTAAGGGCAATCACAGTTTATCCACTATGTAAATATTAACAGGCCACTTCTGTATGCGTTAGGCTCTCAATCTGTGAAAGCATTTGCAGCACTAGGATGGAATTGTCGTTACTGACTCTGCTGCTGATCTTGGACCAGTAGTACCAGAGCAGAGCAGCTGCCAAGACCATCAAGGCGCAGGGAAGGGAAGACAGTTTCAGGATGAATTCTTTTATCATTAAATGGAAAGCAAACCTGCAGAAATGTTTCTCTCTATTGGTAACATAGAAAATTAGCAAAGCAAAACAAGGAAAAGTAAATCCACCCTGTAAAACCCTGCAGAGATGCCAAACCCTATAAATGCAAATTAATTGACAAAGAAGATAAGAAAGCAGAGCCTGGGTGTGCAGAAATCCTAACAACCCAGTTCTCTGCATAGATAAGGTGTAAGTAACAACACAATCATGCAGGGAGCTGGAAGCCAAGACTTAAGTGTTTTATGTAAGTAGCATCTCCACAATCTGCCTTTCAGAGTGCACAAGAATCCTAAGCCTGCTCTCTCCCATGGAATAGATAGCTAAACAAAAGCTAAACCAAAAAAACCCATGGATTTATACTACAGTGGTGAAATTTGGTAAGAGTCACCTCCTTGCTCTGCTAATGTAAAGCAGTTTATGCACCTGGGTTAATCAGACAGATCAACTGAGCTTATGGTCACTTTTGCTTAAAAGGGGAAATCAAAGCAACTGGGAAATAGTTGAGTATACTTTATTAGATATGTCAGACTTTATTAGATATGTCAGTATGTAGAGTACAATGATGCTTGTGGACTTGTATTTAAAGGTTTTAAAAGAAACTCTATCAGTGAATAATTAACAATAAAGACAAATAATTTGAAGAACTTAAGTTACATTTTTCAGTGCATTTTTGTCTGTCCCTCACACCCCAATATAAACACATACCTACTCACACCTCCCAAAGCCTTCCACCTAGGGAAACAGATGTTTTTTGACTGTCTGAAACATGACAGAGGTGATAAGAGGATAAAATCCTATTAAAATAGTACCTGAGTTGTTAGGTAGCTGGATATGAGTGCACAAATGCCTTGTCTAAAAACTGCCAAAACTGCTTCAAGTCCAGGACAGTTCAGTTTATTTATGAACTCAAAGATCACTCTGGATTGGAGGGGACCCTTGGAGCTCTGTCCTCCATGCAGGGCCATCCTAGACCCAGCCAGAGATACCTAGTTTTTGGTTTGCATTGTCATGCCAGCAAAGACATCCTCAAGCTTGAACATGGTTATTAAGGAGCCCCATAGCAATAGGATGAGGGGCAATGGTTTTAAACTAGACAAGGGTAGATTTAGATAGGGTATTATGAACAAGTTCTTTACTATAAGGGTGCTGGAACACTGGAACAGGTTGCCCAGGGAGGGGGTGGAGGCCTCATCCCTGGAGACAGACAAGGTTAGCCTTGATGAGGCTCTGAGCAACCTGATCCAGTTGAGGATGTCCCCGCTTACTGTAGGGGGACTGGACTAGGTCCCTTCCAACCCAAACCATTCTATGATTCCATGATTGATTCTTTCTGAACTTCCACTTGCCACTCACCTGCAGATATCATTTTCAGGCTCCTCCAGTCCAAACTGATTATCAAAAACCAGCTGGATCCTGGTGCTCTCCGGGGAGTGGAGCCGCCATGTCAGCAGGAGGTTCCTGGGGTAACTGCTGGGAAAGCGAGGACTGTGGATGCAGCCATTCCCTGCCACGGTGATGCTCTCTTCTTTTCGGTACAAGTCTGTGAGGTGATTGCTCTCTGTTAGTAGTCACAACTTGTAGAAATTAGTATGTTGTTCCAGTTACAGGAAGGCAAAAAACACAACAGTTTATAACACAGCACAAATTATTTGCATTTAAAGTCTATAAAAAGTTGGGTCTAGGAGCCAATGTACTATTAAACAGGAAGTACAGTATATTTTTTCTTAATTCAACCCCCTATAAACAATAAGAACAACAGTACTCAACTATATAGACTTTTTATTGTACGATACATTTACACTGATATCAATTATATAATTTATTTCTTACCATTTTGGTTTTAAAACAGAATTGAAACTTTAATAAAAGCTGCAAGCCTGAGAACAATGAAGTGAGACAGAGTGAAGTAAAAAGGTAAACAGTATTGCTTCCCAAATTTGGGACTCTGGTGAGAAATGCCCCCTGAATAAAAGCAGCAACAAAAGACTGCAGGAAAGTGGGTACAAGTAAGTCTAAGTTTGTTTATTGTGCTTAAGTATTTCCTTCCAGAAGCATGAGTTAGGTCACATTTTGATTTTGTTTATATGGTATGAATCATTTGCTGTAAATGGATCATTAACACAAATAGCTACTCCACGCTTACACCAGTGTACCTGAAATCAGAAACTTTTCCACGAACAGACTTATTGAGCAACTTCAAGACAAATAGCCAAGTCTTTACTTAATTAAAATTCCACAACTTCTGCCTGATCAAATACCCAATTGTTCCTAAAGTTTACTTATACTGAGGTAAAACTTCAGCTGCTGTAAATCCCTGGCTCCAAGGATAACAGGAACTGTGGCAAGATCCAGCTCTCTAGGAGTCAAAATGTCTTTTCTGTTGCACCATGCACTTGCATTGTCCAGCTGTTACTGATACCGGAAATTGGCTCCCAGCATCACATAACTGCAAATGACTATTTTTTTATTTTTTTGCACTGACAACTTCAGTGTGGTGAAATTTCAAGGATCAGAAGGCTTCAAGGCAACATGCAGATCATGACAGCATTCAGTTGCCAGTTAAGACAATCAGATCTGAACCTCCAGCTGTGAAACAGATACCTGTGTTCTCCATAGGTGTGTGTGGATTTAGGGCTCAGTTCAGTTACTCATAGAGGGGAGATTTCTAACACCTTCTACCGCATAGTACAGTTTCCTGCCTGGCTTCCACAAGGAAAGAAAAGTCCATCAACAAATCCAGCAGCCCCCAGCAAAAGTCCCATGTGCTGTCTTGCAGAGACATCTCTGTGTGGGCAAACTCAGCTCCTTCTCAACATAGCCAGTGGGACCTACATCTGGACAGGTCCTGAATCAGTCACCCGATAGCACTGAACAAATTATTGCTTACTCTGGGAACTTGAACACTTGCTTTCATGTAAAACAACTATACTCCAGTGTCTTAATCTTAACCTGAACATCAACCCTAAGTAGTTTCCTGAATGTCAGGTCAACTCCAGTTCCACTACAATCAACAGAAATATAAACCTGGTGCCTTCTCCTGAATTTAGCCACCAATGGAGAAAATTTCTTTCACCAAGCCATTCTATGAACGTTGGAAATACAAAACCAAAGTACACAGCCAGCCACAGGCATCCATGTCATGCAGTGATCAAGATTTTCCCTCTTAAAATGAAATCTAGTATTTGACTAAAGCTTTCTAAGCTCTTTATACAAAATAAATGTATTTATTTCAAAAATTCAGATGGAAAACGTGAACGCAGAGAAATGGTACAACCTTCATGGTAAGTACATCTATTTTTCATGTTGCTTTCCCCTGGTTCCTGTCTGTAAATATCTCCCTGAATGTAGCTGTAAGCAAAGTGTGATTGTGTGTCAACAGTTCATTGTATCCTTCTGACAGGGCAATAATTTTAGCTTCCTAATAGCCTGTAACTTAGAAGATGGAAGTCTGGGTTTCCTGTAAAAACTATCTCCAAATCCCTACTTGTGACATCTTTCTATGATGCTCTCATTCAAGATGAAATTTTCTCACACCATGAGCCATCCTTTTAAGCAAATACAGCCCTGACTCCATACCTCACAAAGAGCAGAACCAGCCATTTTTGGATTTTATTTGTTCCATTTTGACCAAATTATTTGCAATGGAAAAGTGACAATTCAGTGAAAAGAAAGACTACCCACCTATCTTTTTTTTTTTTTTTTTTTGCAATTTTCATTAGGTACATCTACAGTACTACAGTCTGGTGTTTTGTTTTGATTTTTTGGGGGGAAGGAGGGTGAGAAAAAAAGACCCTGACACCTCTGGGAATTTTTGTTGTGGGTTTTTTTTTTTTCCCCTGCTTATTTGTCTGTTTTGGGGGTTTTGTGTGTGTGGGCTTTTTGTTGGTTTTGTTGTTCTTTTTTGTTTGTTTGGGTTTGGGGGGTTTTTGGTTGGTTGGTTGGTTGGTTGGTTTTTTTCCCTTTGGTTTTGTTTTTGTTTACCCCTAATCTGGAATGAAACTAAATGTCCAGCCAACAGTATTGTGTTCCTACTGAAATGCTGAGGACTTTTGGACTATGAAAACACCCTGTACACCAAGAAGACAAGATATTTCACAGGACTATGTCCAAAATGTCCAAGAAAAGGGGTAAAAATAGAACAGTTTTGATGAAAGCAAATTCTGCACTTCTGAATTAAGCAACTATTCCCTAAGTCAGAACAAAATTTATAAAGTATAACATGGCAGAACTCATCCTATACCTGAAAAGACTTTGTTCTTCTTTCTTGGACAGCAAACTCTTGCCATTCTCCCTCTATCAGCAAGCATTTCACTGTGTGGTTCAATGTGGTTCAGGCTTCTGAGGGAAAGGTTACCTTTTCCCAGCCAGTCCTGGTTCAGGCTTTATGCTGGAGTTGTCAGCTGCTGAGATTAGAGTGCTAGGGACAGTATCTTTTAAATATGTTCATACATATACTCACAACCATGAAATCTGTGCACTCTATTCAGCACACCAGCCGAGAGAGTTTGCCATCAGCATTCTTCTACGCAAAGAATATAGGCTCTGTCAAGGCTTTTCATTTAACTTCAACTCCAAATCCCACAGACTGGGGTGCTCCGCCAGCAAGTCAATCACAGCTGACCATGATTGGTGTGGAAATATAAGGGTTAGTGTAGCCCTGCAGTATCCAAGTTGAACAGGTAAATGGGGAATTAAATCTGCATATGTTAAAAAGCTTAAAAATCGAAGCACAATGACTCATTCCTATCATGGTAAATGCAGTAATTATGAAGTTGTTATAAATGAAAAGCTGGAGAGAAGCATGGGGAGACAGTGCTCAGTAAGGTAAAACAGAGGAGATAAAAAAAATATTACAGTATGTCTTCTTCATAAAGGAGGAAAGTATCTTTGATGAGAATGGCCATAAATACCATTTCTATAACTCATGCGATGAAATGCTAAACCACTCAGAGCCTTCACCTGATACTGGAGTAGACTCTTCAGGAGCTCTGAAACAGTTTGAATCCCTCTTCCCTTCCCCCCCACCCCCCATCCTATATTACAACTTGAAGTGGTATAGCCAAGACTGGAACCAAAAGCATTGAGTTTTTTAAGAGGATTTTCAGCAGGGTTGTGCAGCATTAACTGGCCCAAACTTGGTCTCTGGAGATTAGCCCTTTATGAATCATCAAGCATCTGGAAAACAGCTTGAGGAGATGTGAGCAAGTCCTGTACTTCTTGTAGCAACTAAGATGTAAGACTGAAGTGACAAGAAGTTTCTAAGCAGACAAGCGTCCTCATCAGATACACTCGGGGAACTCATGGAAACCAGGCAGTAGCCATCGGGAAAACAAGGAAAAAAATGCTTTAGAAAAGATGTAGGCAGATGAAAAGGCAGTGCCTCTTTCAAGCCACTGACCTGTACCATGTTGCAATGCAATACAATGCAGTATTATACAGTGTCCTGAATGTCACATACTAATTGCATTCCATAATACTTTATGGGAGTAAATAAAAGACGACAGTGGGTAATACACTGCCTATCACACCTATTAAAAAGCATGTAAAATCATTTCACAGTGAATAGAAGTAGGTGTTAAGTCATAAGGCAAAAGGTCCATTTAAGTAAAAAACATAAGGAGGATATTCTAGATGGCAGGAGCTACAAAGGGGGAGCACTGCACTATGGGAGGGAAACTGTCTCATGAGGAAGATGAGTGGAAAGGAAGCAGGGAGACATCCTTCACAGTGAGGTAATTCCCTGCAGACTGTCTGAACTGACTGGGAAGCAGCTTGCTCTATATTTTATTTATCCGAACTAATGTCTCTTTTCTTTTCCTTCATTTTAAACATAATTGTGTATATGATAGTCCAGCTGTCCAAGTCAGAGGAGCTCCCATTTAAGTGCTCAAAGCAGCTGCATTTTCAGAAGTGCCTGCCTTCTTCTCCCTGTATGGAGGACAGATGGCTGTGAAACTGTGAACTGGGAAGTTCAGCTCAATATTCTGAAAATCATGCTTGTCTCAAGATTTTCCACACCGTGAGTGCACAGAACATACAGTATTTTTCCTTCCCAGCTAGGGCATGTTTTCCTAATGTCAAGCTGCATAAACAGCAAGATTCAAAACCAGAGATTTCATTCTGTGTTTGCTCTGGATGCCAGTGTTAGCTTTACCAACATATCTGCATGTTCTTGTTAAAGCTTCCTCCAGTCATGACATACTTGCTACAGAAAGAAGTATACTTTTATCATCATCATTAAACAGACAATGAATTCCTTCACTAAAACAAATAAAAAGCAAATCCAAAAGGCAATTACTGCTTGCTAATAACTAATCTAACATCTGTTCTTGGATATCCATTAAGCAAGAAGAGTCGGTAAGTGTCAATTCCTTCAGAAAGAAGAATTCAGAGAATGATCTTTCCTAAGGAACTAAAAATAATATGGAATATTTTGTTCTACTTTTCTAAGGTTTCCAGAATTTTAGTCTCACTTGCTAAGGCATTGTCCTGTGTGTAAGTTTGCTTCTGTCTTTCTTCCCTTTGTAGAAATGGTTGGTCAACATCAACAATTTGATACAGTGGTAGAGCCTGAAAAGATACCATAGTCTGACATGTTTTATGACAAGAAATATACCCTCTTACATCCCATGGTGTGTAACCTGATGAGCTCATCCTCTGCTGCAGCTGAGGATAGTTGCTGGAAACCACGTGAAGTTCATTTTACCACTCGTGAACCTATTTGTTATTTCAGGAAAGGACCTTGGGAGTTTGCATGTGGGAGTTTTCCAGATATAACCCTCCTCCTACACGGCTGCTCTCTTCGAAACAAATACAGCAATCAATGGTTTGCCACCGTTTTTTAAACAAATGGGATAACCTCCAGGGAGAATAATAGCTCTTAAGTTACTTCAGTTGAAAATTAGCCTGATCTAAATAGCTGAATCCACAGAGTGAGAAGCAAAGAACAGTAAAACATTTTTGAATCCAGGCCATAAATCAGTTCATTTCGGGGACACAGATGCCAAGCAAGCTGTATTTATGGCAGCCTGTTCAGATATTCATTGGCTTTTTTTTTTTTTTTTTTTAATTCCCCCACCCTCCTGTAATAAGGAGAAACTTTATTTGTTATCCATAAAGTTCTGAGTAAATCAGAGAAGATGTCAGAGTTCATGGTCTGAACAGTGTATTCCATAGCTGGTCACAACTTGTTGGAAAGATAAAAATGTAAGGTCATTTACCTTGGTAAAAGTGATTTTTTTTTTTTTTTTTCTTTTTTCAGTGATTCTAAACAAAATGAATCCCAGTCAGTGAAAATAACATCACATTTCTTCTCTCTAATGAAGAAAATACTACCATGATACAGTACCATGGTACCATATAGTACTATCATTCTTAGACATCTCTGTCCATTTAAGGATAGAAGCCTAACACACTTAGGACAGCTCTGCACCCACCATGATTGACCAGAAGTTCTCCAAGAAGTCAGACCAAGGGAGGGAAGGGCTGAGATCACCAGTAATGAAACAGGAATAGCATAATCCTGGCCAGTCTTAAATCTGTAAATTGTCTCTTATGGAGGTGCTAAGCTTAGAAAATAGTAATTCCTTTATAAGGATGCATATGTAAGAATGTATCAGGCCAGAGGATCCAGTCCAAAGCATTACTTCAGGTTGCTTTCAGCTTTATACAACTTTAGTAGTCCCATTTATTTCCAGAAGACTACAAACTAACAGTTAAGTTACAGTTAAGCTCATACTTAAGGATTTTGCTGTATCGAGACCCAAATAAGAAACATTTTAATACCACCCATGTGTTATGTGTCATCCAGCAACTGAGCTATTAAGAAGTGGACCCAAACCCCACTGGAGTGGATATAAGACTATCACTTTGGTTGGCTTGTCACTGAACTTCAAAGAAGCAACTACCTGCTCCTTATTTTATCAACAGGCCCTTTCTTTTTATCAGGAACATCAAAGATACTCAGGCATCACCAGAGTTCAAATCCAAAGCCTGACCTGTTTGTTCTGTCACTGAGGCAGTATCAAAAGATGCTGTGTGCACATTCAGCCAAATCCAGACCTCACATGCACTCAGCTCCCTCTATATCCCTGAGTTTTGTGGAGATCTTTGCTAGACTAGTATATTTTATATCCATGTAGGATCCATCAAAGCAATGAAAAATGGAGTGGTAGTTGAAAGAAGTAAAATTAGCCAGTGCAGAATATCACTACAGAAGGTATCAGAGAATGAAAAAACCCAGCCATCTAAAATTCCATTCAGAGCCATCATCCGTTTTATAAAAGAATTTTTAGTAATCTGCCTGTGCTTCTGTGCAGAGCAACTCTATGAGTCTTAGCATTACATAGTCTACAGTTGAATGGGACCTCAGCAAAGACCACTCATGAGAATATTAACTGGGCAATTGACAAGAAAGTTCAGTCATATAATTCATAGAGACAGCTTGTTACAATGCTATGCTTCTCACTGTAATAAGCATTATTTTATTTGCATTCAATAATTTTATTTCTACTGTGGAATGGTCACCCTCATAACTGCATTTTGAATGTGATAATAAAGGAACAGTCCTGAAATGAAGAACAGGCAGGATTGCATTTTGATGGGATAAAGGTTGTGACTCTCCTTTGTCCCCTTTGGTGGGTGCCTTGCTCAGATTTCCACTGATGAATACCGAGATAACAATTCCTTACTTACTCTTATGGGACATCAAACTTTGTGATGCTTTCTTTTTGCAGTGACTTGTATTATTTGACTTCTTGATAAACATTTTTTTTTCTACATGAAAGAATATACTGAATGTTTTATATTAAAGCAAAAGTGTCTATAGAAAAGTAACATATGTTAGGCCAACATATTAAAAACTTTGTTAACTGCTAATTCTTTCATGGGTGTTAAGTGTTGCAATAAAGCTCTCTGTTGGACTCTTAAACCAACAGCAAGCTAAATGTATTTTTTTCTTGGGATTCCATAATTAAGTATGAAAAAGGAAAATGTGTATATCAAGAATGTGGAGCTCTAATGATGTGGAGTAAGACTAATGCAAATAACCCCATGATCATGAGAATGAAAATATATGAAACTTTGAGAAACTGTGAGGAAAAAGTAAAGAGGAAAATGACTCTTCTGATGCTGCAAAGAAATTAAGGGAAACCTAATAACTGAAGCAGAAGTTTGCAGTGAGCACTGACACCTCCATGAGAAGTCTGGTACATAGCAAACTTGTATAGTGCCTTGGACAAGATGATGCCCATTATATTAATTATGCTATTAAGCATCAAATAACAGTAATTGCTATTAAGCATGAACATCAACAGTGGACTTTTTTATTAACACCAGACACTTTGTTTTGCAAGGAACTAGTGCACTGTGGATTTAGGGACTCCAAACTTTCCTGTTTAGGCAGTGGCTCCAAGTAAGCAGAACGTAGTGGGAGGCTTCCTTCAGATCCTCCTGGTGCAATGAAAATATACTCCTTTTTTTATTTTCCCTTCATTATTTTTCTAAGTATTATGACTAAGCAAGGACTTTTTGCCTTATAAATTTGGCGTGGCTCAAGTACTAAAATATAATTTCTTTTAAGGTATTGTTTTAGAAACTGTTTCAATAACACACTCCTAAGATTCAACAAGGTGTGGAATTTCCTTGAAGAAAGAAAATGTCAATAAAAAGAAAGAGAAAATCCAGTCAAAAGGGGAAAGCTTCTCATGTTAAACATATTGTATCAGATAGACAAGCAATTACTGAGTGGAAGGTCATATGTTAGAACATTAGACAGTAAAAGGAGAAGCTGTTTCAAAAGACAAATCAAGGCAATTTTCTCTTGCAACGTGAGTTCCCTTACCCTCTATGTCAGTACAGAAGATCCAAAATGTCTGTAATGGAGTGAAAGGTCACTTCTTATAATGGAAAGTCTGGCAATAGTATTGTAGCAGACATCATTTCCTTGGACTGAGTTTGCCATGGGCATGCTTTTAGTCTCTTAGGGTCCATGTATCAAATGATTTCACAAAGATAAAAGCTCGTGGGGCTATTTCAGTCCCTTTAAGGCAGGTGTGTTAAAGACCTAAGTACCAGGAAGTTGCCTAGACCTTTAAAAAAACCTCACCATAGGCAGATCTCACTGTATTAAAATATGAAGTCAGTACTGCTGCTTCAAAGATGAGTTACCACTTTCCAAGAAACAGTTAGAAGCAAAATGCAAAAGCAGTTCTTGGAGCGGGGACCAAAACCCCAAACTTAGCCAGAAAGTAAAGATCCATCAGCTTTTCTACTTTTTACTCCAAGGCATGCTGTGCTGGGTCTCTGACAGTTTAGACCAGAATACACTACAGGTCCCTTTTTGTTCCCATACCTCAGATTTCTTCTGGGAACCACAGCACTGGGGCAAACAGGGCAATAGACATTGAGGTCTTTTCCCAGTATGAAGGGAGAACACACATAGGGCCACAGGGATGGCTTTCCATCATTTAGATAAAATCCCTGTGTTGAAAAAACAGCATTTCCCCAGTTTGGAAAGCAATTTAAGTCATACATACTTCAAGTACTGGAAGTACAAAGGATCTTTCCTGTAAGTGCTTAGGATTTTCTCTGGAGGTTTGGCATCAGAACACTGCAGAGATGTCATGTGGATAGACACTGCAATTTAACAAACTTTCCAAGCACATTCATAAAATTCTTGGCTGTGGCCTTCTTTTATTGTTATGATCTTGCACCAAAAGATCATCTAGAGATTTCCTTAGTCCTGCACCAAAGAATGAAACTACATGTGGTGAAAGAGGAGAGCCCATTCACTGCCAATTATAGGGACCAGTGGCTGGGAAGATGATGCTGGTGTACATCAGTATGGCCCACAAGTTCAGGAGCTGCTGTGCCACATGCAGCAACAATCTCTCACAACAGCACAGCCATGTACATCACTGTAAGCTGAAACCAAAATTGGAAATGGAGTTGACTCCAAAGGCTCAATTTACACATACCACCTTCCCAAGTCCTTTCTGGAAAAAGAGCCCTTTGGCTGGTTACCAAGACAAAGTGATTGGAAACATTCTTTCTAGGCTGTGTGTGGGTGCCTGACAAAAAAAAAAAAAAAAAAAAAAGCCTAAGAAGTTGTGGAGCAATGCTACTATTCAGGCTCAACTCATACTGCTGACCCAGGCAGTTCCTGCTGCAGCCATCGACCTGAATCAGCCCCAGCAGTGCAAGGCTTTGTGTATGACTGGCTGGTCACAGCTCTGCAGCAAGGGTAAGAATGTCAAGTAATGAGAATCACATCATTTTTAGTTCCATTTGTGGAATTTACCAGTCATGTAGTGATAGTGACTACATGAGTCAAAGCCCTGTAGTGCAAAACTTTGCTCTCTTACTGTTTCCTCGTTGCAACACTGGAGGGGCAACATAAAGTGTAAAGTAATGTGAATTAAAAAGAAAAAACATGTAAAGAGAACAGTATAAAGACACACACAGGTAAAGTTAATTCTGAGGTCAGAAGATTATTGCATTACAGTCCACTGTTTAACATTGGATGTCTCATTGGTTTTGCTCCATGTGAACCTAACACTTTCATTGCCAATTTTGTGGTGGTTGGAGAGTCTGATCAATGTTGAGCACTGTGAAACAACGTGAGAGGAAACCTTCCCTCTGAAAAGTTTACAGTTTACAAGATAAAGGATGGAAGAATCAGAAAGTCCAGAGAAACATTATATTGTTCAGCAAACCAGTGATGGGACAAAGAATTAAATATATTTTTCCAGATTTCTATTCCAAAGCCCAAGCTCCATAAATGAGACAAGAAAGCTACAAAAAAAGAATAATCAGCACATGTGATCAGAGCAGGACTGGGACTTTCTGCTGCACATGTTCCCAAACCTTTTGTAATACATTTTCCTACTCCTAGGTTTGTTAAATTAAAGCCACAACAGATCCTGCATGAGCAGATGAAAATACATTGAAACTTGGGTGGAGGAAACAATATTCAGAACTCTGTTAAAAAAAAATGGGAAGCAGACATTATATATCTTTGTATTCTGAACGGGGCTGAATATACTGTTAGCAAATCAAGAAGTAATTAAATAATCCTTCACTTTCATGGGCCTTCGATGAAGTCTCACTTTTAAATAGAAAACTGGAGTCCCCCATGTAACCAAACTGGAGGCAAAGCCAAAATTAAAAGTTGTCCTTTGACTGGGGGTTCAGTAAAACATTTGACAGAAGAAGAATTGGGCAGTTACAATGACAAATTCAGCCAGCTTCAGCTCCAGATCTCGCCAGCAGGAACACAAAGGAGCACATTTCACTCCTCTAGTTTTCAGAAGGCACATAAGATAGTATAACATTAACCAGCAGACACCATCAGCAACCCCCATCTCAAAGCTTCCAGAGAAACATGGTGAACCAACCAAACTCAGTTGCCCCTACCCTGCTGAAAGCCTAATGCATTGAAGAAATGCCTGTAGTTACCACGGCAGAAGACTTAAGGGAAAAATCTTAGGATGTGCCTCACTCCTCTTGACCTAGACTGTATCAAAAAAGCAGAGAAGAACACAGCGATTATATGCATATGGCTGAACACCAGACAGAACTTTGATGCTTGGATCAGTCATGACTGAAGTAGGTACCTGGGAGCATGTGGGACCCAGCATGTGGAGACCAATGCCAGGCCACCAAAGCTTGCAGCCTGCAGGCAGCCCTGTGATGAGGTGGTCCACCCTCCATTTGTGCTAGCTGGGGAAGTCAAAGCGGACTATTTCACTACTGTCACCCCAGCTCTGTGCTGATATTGATGTTGCACATCTAGATGAACATCATGCACTTGGGGTGTTGTCCACTAGAAAGGCACAGCTGTGTGTTAACTACATAACAGAGCCCTGAGCAGCTGTTTGGTTGGAGAGAAGCCTGATAAGAGGCTTATGTGACTGAGATAAAAAGGGTGAGAAAGTCCAGTAAACACAGTACTTGCACATCTTTTCCTTTTGTGAACACCCTGTATCAGAGCTATTGAAGGGACTTGGGGATACATTGCACCATTTCCCAAGAAAACTTTTTTCCATGCTCACATTTGAAATGCAGAATGCCACCTTGGCACTCTTTGAACTACCCAGACAAGTGACTTTTACTCAGCTTTTCATATTTTCATGGCATCTAGGATTACAGTTCAGTAAGACAAAAAGTTTAGCATTAGTCCATCTCAACTCATACCAAGAACAGAATATATGATGCCAGAGGTTTTTTTCCCTAGCTTGAGCTATGTATTACCAGGTACGGCACTAATAAGTGAAAAATAAATTCACCATAGGACTGCCTAAAACTACACTTTGGTCAGTTTCTACTGAAAAAAAAAAAAAAACAAAACCAAACAAAAAAACCCCCAAAAACAAATGTTCCTTTATTGAATTTAAAGCTCAGAAAATAACAGTTACAAGCCACTTCATTCTTACTAGGTTGAACCCTTGTCCAAAAGAGGAAAAATGTTAAAGTTTGTATGTTTGACACCAAAAGAAAAGCAAAAACTTCACTTTGGCAGAACATAGCTGAAAATGGGATTAATGACAAATTTTGTGTCAAATTTTTATTTTTCTGGTTTCTATTTATTGGAAAGAGTTTCAGAGACTTTTTTTTTCATTGTTTGTTTGTACTTCCAACCTGCTTCAGGTATTTCTGCTGAGTTTATCTCAGTCATGGAAGAACAGTCCATCAAAGGCTAAAATTTTAAACCTTTCTTGATTTTGGAATTTCATAAATCCTAATTTAACAGCAGATGCTCAAGAGTACTTAGTAAGATGGAATGGCAACAATCATTTTCGGGTTTCCCTAGGGTGAAATGTTCTGGGTTTTTTTATAGCTTAGACTGTAATTAAAAAAATACCACAACTATGACCTTGACTATCTTCTAGTATAAACTATAATTAGGTGACATCTTTTGCAAATAACAGCTGTACAGTGTGTTACTAAAATCAGTTTTGAGTAGTGGAAGTAGTGTTTAATTCAGACAGCTCTGCACTACCGTCCTATCAGTTCCTGGCCTCTGTATCGATTTACTTGATTTGAAGTCATTAATTTTTGCATTCTCAGGGTGTTCTTCTTCTCACAACAGCCGCACCTTTCTCAGTCCTTCACTTCTGATTTTGTACTAAAACAAACTTCCTACACTGTGAACCTCGTGAGCTGTTTTGAACACTGATTCATTCCATGCTCAGCCATTTGTCATCTCTGCTCACAACTGTAGCTGGGTAGCTGCAAGGACTGGTGAAATGCTGGATTTGGCTATGGTGGGAGGGGAGCAAACACCAGCTCATGGAAACTGCAGGAGCACTGGAGGAATCACACTAAGACCTTTCACGCCACCTCCTTCCCATATACCAGGTTTGCCAATTCAGTCCTTGTGCTTCCAGTGCACAGGGCAGCATTTCAGAGCTGTCGCCCTCTTTGCACTCCCTGAAAGCATCATGGGCTACAGATGGGATGGAATGTCTTAGGGCATGGGCCGCCCACATCCATGCTTCCCCTCTAAATTCCAGGTCCATACATAATTTTCAAATTCACATTGACATGAGCAAACATTACCAAGGTCTGTGCAGCAAATATTTGGCAAGGAGAAGGCGTATCTCCCTGCCTCCCTTTCTTCACTCCTGCCTGGGCGCAGCAGGGTCAGTGCTGGCACGCAGTGGCAGAAAGTGGTGGCACTCACTAAAAGCAACAGGAAAACCTGAAAACCCAGTAGACCTGCATGTCAGAGCCTGCTGAGGGTTTGTCTGATACACAGCTGCAAAGTAAAAGGCGGTAAGTCTTCCTGATTCATTCACTTTAATTAAGGGACTGGTAATGCCCCACCTGCCAATTCAAGTCTACCCATATACATGGTAACTCGGTTATTTCATACATAAAGTTTTAAATAAATTGCCTTTCTTTTTTTTTTGTTCCTACTTTTTAATGGATACAGAGAACCATTCTGTCAAGAAAGAAACAAATGCTCCACTAAACCCATCTCAATGGACAATTTGTTTCTTCAGTGCAGCATTTAAGTAATAAAGGAAGAATAAACATAAAATTCTCCTAAGAAATAAAATGAAAACACCCTTAAAAAACACTTGTCTGAGGCATATTAGGATCCTAATAAACACAGACCAGACATTTACGGACAACTCTCACTCACTGAATCCATTTTCATAAAGCAGTAAGACAGCCTGGAACCAGATCACTTGCTTGTGCACATCAGCAGCATCCTTATAATGATCACAGCTATTTACACCAGCTGAGGACCTGACCAGAGCAGCAGATGAAAAGGGGAAAAGAAAACTCTAAGAGCAGGATGCAGAAACTGAGAAGCAGAAGCAGTAAATGCCCCATTCAGCAGTACACTGAACTCAGAAGAAATTAAACTAAATCAGCTTATAGTGGCATCAGGAAAAAAATCAGGGTATGCCTCTCTGGCCTATTAATTACTGTTGAAAAAATAATATTTGTTTTTCCTTAACATGTTGAAATGGGGAGAGGAAGATTCCCATTTATATCAACATGGGTTGAGTTGTTTGATCCACAGGAAAACATTTTATTTTCATGTATTTCTAAAAAAAAATATTAAAAGAAAAAAGAGGTATTATTATTTTTAGTCATTTCTGAATTATTTTCTGGACATAAAAGTAATGGCTGAATTCAGCCAAATTTGTGAATTTCAATCGCTACATTTCACATTTTTAGTGGGGTTATAGTTTTCTGGGGTCAGTAAGGTACCCTTGAAAGTCTCCCTCACCTGCACTGGGGACTCTTGTATGACTCAACAGAACATCAGCTCACCAACTGGTGCAAATCACTATTGTTCAGCTGACTAAAATAGAGCTGGTCTGATTTACAGTCCTGGAGCTGGGTCTGAGCAGTGAGAGTGCAGTGAAGCCAGCTGATCTTTAGCCGGGAGGAGAGAGCAAAGGAAAACAGCCCTTTACCAGGATACAGTGATCAATGCCTTCACTCAGGCAAGATAATCCCTGTTATGTTTTTTTCTTTCCTGCTCACACCTTTTGAAAAAAATTTCCACTGCTACACAGAGAGCTAGAACACAGATGCTGAAGTGAGAATTTGACATTAAAATGCATAGCTTTCCATTTATAAAATTACTGAGATATTCTACTATTTGTGATTTTTTTTTCAACTAATGTAATCCCTTTAACATTGTGTTACTGACATAGACATGTAGATAGTTTCAGGCCCTTAATTCAAAATTTGCCTAAAATCTTGTCAACAGCAGATTCCTGGGCATGGTATTTGACTTTGGTTGGGGTTTTTTTGGGTTTTTTTTTGTTTGTTTTTTTTTTTTTTTCCTCCCCTTCCTGAATCATCTGAAATTTTTCCATATGGCCATAAAAAGACTGCTTTTAAGAAGTCCTGAAAGAAATGCCAACTAGTCATTAAAAGCCTATGAATCAATAAGATATGTGCTGAGTTATCCACATTCTCCAAATACAGGTTGCTGTTTATGTCAAGATTCAGAATTATCAGTCTTTGTGTACTATAAGAATTAGTTACGAAATCCAAGGGTTGAAGAAGTCAGGGAAAAAAAAAAAAAAAAACAAACCAAAAAAAACCCAAACCAGTTTGGATGAACTGGTTCCAAAAAAGCACATTAGCAACAGCACTTGATTAAAAGGCATAGTAAAGAACAAAAAGTCAATCCAACTGCAGGCTTGAAACAAGATAAACAATGAAAAGAGAAATTAAAACATTAGGGATTATTTTCTTATTCAAGAATGTACAGCATAGACGTAGGGATTAATTTTTTTCTTCTGCAAAAAGAACAGAATTCACAAACTGGACCATCTATTGGAGAGGAAAAAAATTTTCAGAAAACATAATGCACAGCTGGTTACAAGGAAGCCTGCAGACTGTATTTTCTCTAAGAAACTAAAGGAGCAGGAGACAAAGACTGGCAAAGTATTTGATGTTACCATAAATATCTAAGGTTAGTAGAAGGACATTAAAGGTAGTATTACTCTCCAAATTCAACAGTGGCAGGTAAGAGAAGGGAGCTTTCTTGCTGCTGGAGAAGACAAAAGAGATGTTAGAGCTCTTAACTATTACCATCATTGTAGTAGCAATATTGTTAATATACAGTGATTTCCAGCAGACTGTTTTGTTGGGGTTTTTTTCACTAAATGAGCAAGTCTATGATTAAATTATAATAGTTTTCTACATAACTTTCTTAATGTTTATATTGATTGATAGCAAAATATGATTTACTCCTATTACTTGAAAAAGCTCTCTTACAGAAAGTAAATAGTGATTAAAGAAACATTAAACATTGCTTCATTCAGAATTAAAGCTACTTCTGCTATTGCTTTAGTAGAAACTACAGAAAGAAGTGAGACAGACAAGAGTGCTATTAATGAACTGAATCTGCTCATGGCACAAGCATTTCTTAAGTGTGTCTTCATATTTTCACAGGAAGTAGTTGATTATCAGAATAGGCCTGGATCTCAATATATTTTATTATCCCCCTCACTGTGGTTGCCAGCACGGGTAAAAGAAACTAAGCAGACAGAAACTGAAAAAACTCAAATGCCAATCAAGTTTCAATTAGTTATTATGAAAGTCTCCCTTGTTAAACTATCCTTTATTCTATATCCTACTTGTCATTAAAAAGGGAATTGCTTATTATAGTAGACACCAAGGGCCTTAAGCACATTCTGAATGAAACACAGAAATCTGGAGAGAAAAGCCCCCACTCTTCTTGCCAAGCAGAATTAGGAAAGGATGGTATTTGTTCATGTAGCCTCTCTCTTAGGACATCCTCTTGTTCTCCTTGATGCTGTGTTAGTTTCATCTATAACAAGCTTGGGCTCCAATTTTTCATGTGTTGGATTTTGTTTCTGTGTTTCTTTTCTCCCCATCCCTATCTTATGGCTGGGAAAGATGTTAAACATATAAACAGACAGGATTTTGCTACACTAGTTAACATGTTGATCAGTCACATCATCTGTTGTGTGAGCCATCCTTCTCTTCCTCCCCCCGGCCTTCCACAAACACACAAAGAAAACCACCAGACTGTTTCTATATCATTGCTCATGATGCTGGCAAGACATTTCTCAATCTGCTCCCTGCTTCAAACATATAAAGGTCTACACAAGGTTTTTGCACCTTACAATGCTCACAAAAAAACCTGGTGCCGACTTCTACTGTGTAGTTTAAGATCTAGGACATACTGCCCACAGCTTCTTGGAAGTCTTCCTCTGGGGTTAGCAAAGGAACATGCCACAACTGTGTGGGGACTCCTTCAGTAATGAGATGTCTCTTTATAACATGGCTGTTGCTCTTAAAATGTATGGTGACAGAGACTTGTAGTCCTCTGGATTCAAGGCTTTTTCTGAGCTAGGCACCATATGGTTATGAAAAACCCTTCTGCAAAAGCTGCTCTGAAGACAACAGGCAGGATAGGAAAAGAGCTGGAGAAGGAGAACAAAAAAGCAGATCACTGCAACAAGGGTAAGTGTAAGATAAGAGTACAGAAAAAGCAACAGTCACATCACATTCACATGCATTACTAATTATATCTCTAGGATTTGCCAGTAGAAAAAACACTGTGTGGTCTGAAGGTAGAAAAATTTTCCAGAAAAGGTATGATTTTGAAAGACTAGCTGAATTCATTTAAAAAATCAAAATGCCTTTGGGCACAAAGTATTTTCATTGGTCCTTTCTTCTTTGAGGCTGCATCCTGTTGGTGAGGTTTAGAAGTGGATTTTTGAGACCTCACTCCTTCCTATGAGGGACTTGAGAGTGTAAGAAGGGCAGATGAAATACACCCTCCAGACTACTGGGACCAGAGCTGGTCTCCTGGAAGTGAACACCTTGAGGAAAATGACACTCCTGACTTAAACAACAGGCTTCCTGCATGCATGAAAATGAGATGTCAGGGTTGGACCCCATTTTTTAAGGAAACCCATAAATACAGTCATACCTAGCCCTTTTTAGCAGTGATTAACACACATGGATTGCAGAGTTCTCATAGCAGCTGTGATGATGTTGTTCTCTAAAGATGCTTAAGAAAAACATGACACTGCTCCCTGTCTTAAAAGCTGCTCTCTAAAAAAAGCCGATGTTAATTCCAAGTTGCATTCAGAGCACATGGGGAAGCAAAATCAATGTTTGAGCAACAGATCAAGGAAAACAATGCCCTGGAAAAGCAACTGTGTTTTTCATATTCCTGTGTGTCCAGTTCAAATGATGCAGAAGTCAATGTAAATACCCCCTTGTGGTTTTGATAGAATAAAGAATGATGGAAAAAAACTCAGAATCTAATACAAAACCAAAACCTTGACTGTGAAGCACATTGAAAATGCAAGCATTATACCCCTCATATTCTCCAGACACAGTTTTTGAGTATGAGAGTCAGGCAAAGGTGCACAAATTCCCTCCAGCTGGGGTACATATTAGTGAGATTTTTGCTAACTATCATGGTTTGAACTGAATTATTACTTCTGCTTAATGTTGTCTGAAAGAACTGTAGCATCTAATATTTAAACATCAAAGCAGTTGACTATATCCCAGCAAAACTATTAATCTTTAAAGGCAAAAGAAAGCTAGTATTTTCAATACACTGACAGATTGAAGATTTCTCTGCATTATCTTACCATTGTTCAATAATCTGTGTCCATTCAGAGGTAGCAGCACATGCTTAAAATGTTGAAAAAAAACCTCATATTCCATCAGTGGCAACAGTATGGATATAATCAACTTTTGCCTTTAATTCCTTTAAAGGAAAAAGACTGAAAAATGGGGATGTATTTATGGCAAAATCAGTGTAAAGAGTAGTTGGAAAAAGGGAGGGAGAAAATATTTTACAGATTTTCTTATAACGTGACACCTAAACTTGAATATAGAGATTCAATTATTATTTTAAAAGTTGTGTTTTCAATACAACTTTTCATCAAACCCATAAAGGAACCAACAACCAGCATCAGTCATCAATCACTTGTATCTCACCATTTTTTTCCATTTTTGTGGAGAGTTTACCACTACACAGCAGCTGGTAAAATCCACATTATTCTTTGAAACTGCTTTTAAGAAAAAAATCCCAATTTTTCTTTAACAGAAATTTACATAAAATACAGGCAAAGAAATGAAAGAAAAGAGAAGCAGTGGCCAGAACCCACATTATCAAAAAATAATTGATGTTGTGCAAGCATTACACACAATCTAAGAGAAAAGACTTGCCACTTTTCAGGATGCAATGTTTTCTGGAATACTCATTCATTCCTGATAGGGAGAAACCATGGGCAGTGCTATTTTGGTCTTCTTAACTCCAGGACCAACATGTGAAAATCATATGTATAACATTGCCTTACATGTGTTTGCATTCTGCAATTAGATTCAAATGACTCAGAGCATTTTTCTGGCAACAATCATACTCTTCTGCACCACTTTTTATCACCTTTTCCATGTCTGGATATTGCAGTTATATTAGAGAAAGAAACTCAGAACTAACTCAAGCTCTCAAGATCCAAACCCTAATGCACTCTCTCCTACACGGTTTGCTTCAGCAAAGCCTTTGCACAGTACCCAATTTCCAGAAATAAAAGTTAATAATTGTGATTAAAAAATATTTTTGTGGCAATCAATCAGCTTTATAATTTGACAAAGATAAAAGGTTTCTGCAAAGAACAACCTAGGGGACAACAAAGCCTAGACCAGTATTAAGTTGTTTACCTGTGTTTCATATGCATCACTGATGCAAAAGCTGGTGAATAGTACTGTGAAAAGGAAACTGGCTAAGGGATAGAGAGAAAATGAGACTTACTGCTCATGTCTCTTAGTTGTCCTTAAAAAGATGCTAACGTGCACTACAGTAATATCTAGACAGGTCACAGTGGGATGCAGGACTATCCTTATTTAGAAAGTCCATGGTTGAAGATGGAATAAAATAGCTTGAGGAAAAGAAGTTTGAGATCCTCTCTTCTCAAACCTCACTAAAGAGGTGTTTTCAGAGCAGTTTTCAGATAATAGAAGTTAGCTACCTAATAAGTAAATTAATCAATAACCTAATCATATCAAACCCAAAACACTGTTTAAATCCATGATTGGCAGATCATACTCATAACGTCATTAAAATAAAAGGAAATATGAAGAAAAATGGGGGCAAGGGATAGATCTGATATCTCTTGACAAATATTCAAGAATCAACAAATACATTATTGTCAAACATTCCACAGATGATAAAACCAAAAGGGAGTATCATGAACATCCATTATTACTTGAGGAAGGATATAGGTTATAGACCAAAGCCAAAATGTATTAGGTTAGAAACAAAGGTTCTGTGACCAAAAGAACAAATGAAGATTGGTTTCCTACTGTTTTTCTCTTACTTGATCAACCTAATGAGATACTCTGCTATGTCTGACTCTCTGCCGAGGTGTCTCCCAGCTTGACTCCAGCAGCAATATGGAGTATATATTCATGAATCAGATTTCTTCTAAATGCCTCTAGGGATAATAAGCAAAATTAATTAAAATGCCATCAAAAAAATTAATGTCATTCTTTCTCCACTAAATTCAGGCATGAATTTAATTTCTCCAAATTCTATGTTAAAGTTGCACTCTTAGAGGGACTAGTAGCTCTGGTTGGCTAAATAGGATGTAACCAGATCTCAGGGACTGTACATGGTATTTAAACTATCAATCTTTCAAATCAGCAAAATACTGAATGGAAAAGGCATGTGGAGAAAGGAGTTCCTAGATGCATTAATTTCTAACCTTGTCTTTTCCCAGAAAAAAATATTGGTCAACATCTTTCCTTCAGCTTCATCCAGAGTGTCAGCATATTTATGTTTTTGACAGATATGATAATCATTACTTGCTATTATGGATCTCAACCACAATTCCTACACCCCGCTTGGAAAGCACTCACATACAGAAAAAGTAGAAAAATAGATGAGCAATTATCTCAATTTATTGCACTCTGAATCCTAAGCTTTGGAAGGAGAGTATTTGTCAATGATCATTCAGTTGATGGAAAAGGTTGATGTGTATAGAAGAAATAGTTGCTAACACAGTATCACCTAATCATTCTGTCAAAGGTAATTTTAATGTACCCTTCACATGGAATCTACTCTCAGAAAACTGGAAGGGTCAACTTAATGTAATATGGCAATTGCAATATTAGGTAAAGAAAGAAGGTGAGAGTGAATAATCAACTACCAGTTTTGGTGGCAACATTGTAAAGGGTTGTAAAAATGCCTTAAAGCAGTGGTAGTAGCAGCAGACATGCAATAAAGATGTCCACTTCTATAAAGGGAAGAAGGTTTTGTTTGGGTTATTTTAGGGATTTTTTTTTTTCTCTAAACCCTCCATTTTAAATAAATAAAGCAAAAATTGCCACTTCAGAAGACACATATGTACAGTTCAATTATAGAGGAGACAGTTTTCTGTTACCCTATAAAAGAAGAATTCCAGGAACCTTGGAGGATTTTTCATTGGCAGCAGCACCTTGGCTTTATAATGTAAGGCAAATAAAACTGCTATGGGACCTAGCAGCTCCTCCTTGAGATTCTGTAGACAAACCAGATTACACTTATTCAGGAATACAGCTCAAGTGAAGAGAGTTCCTGCCATTTGCAAAAGGCATCTGAAATCCCTCAACAGCACTTTTTGCAACTGCTCACATCTCTAAAGTTATTTATGAATCTAAATGCCTGGAAGGAGACAAGTGTCACTATAGTCTCTTTGTTTTCTAACAAGCATGAGTAATATATGCAAAATTCACTCCTTCCCCTCTCAGAATTATCTGTCCAGCAGTCATAAGGTTGTGTGCATTTGGTTATCAAATACAAAGGAATGGGCTGTGCTGTAATTGTAGCTTGTGTCCTGTGCAAGGGCTGTGTGTAGCTTTGTCAGCCCTGCAATGGACCAAGGTATGATGGCACTCTGCCACTCAAGATTCATTTGGACTGCTAAGGTACAGAGCCCAGGTCAGGACTTAACTTGATATGGCCATCTTGGTGGAAGAATGCAGTCCTGCATACCCACATCCACATGCACACAAAGCAAAGAAGACTCCATAGTGGAACTGAATAGTATATTGGCTTCAGATCAGGGAGCTCTGATAGACTATAGTCAGCAAAAAAAGAGACTAGCTTTAAAAGTTATTCAGAGCAAGAAATACCACAAAGATGGGGATTTGTTTTTCTGATTTCAGGAACAAATATGACTTGTAAAGCCTTGTTTTGTTTCAAAGGTAGAACTCCAATAAAAATGACTTTAAAATTTTATTACTTACATAAATACTTCAGAGGTGACTTAAAACCAAACACATGACAATCACTTTTTTTAAAAAGGTCACATTTATAGTTTTCAGGGGTGAGAGTTTGAAATTCCTTGTTTGCCTGCTTTCCTCTGTTCAAGAGCAAGTTGTAGAGGCAACAGTGTACCAAGCTAACAGCATGCCAAGCACCTTACTGATGCGACAGCCTCAAACCTTGTAAAAGTGTCACATTTCTGAGGACTGAAAACATTGATATTCTGCAATATTAAACAGGAATAAAACGGAGTAAATCACCAAACTTGACCTTGTCACAACATTCACAGACTTTTCTGCATACTTTACCATGTAACCCTACAGCATCCATTAAGAAACTTCTCACTGACATGCAATGAGACATCAAAGCTTTGCCAAATACTCCAAACCTGGGATAATTAATTTCAATTAATAGCTGACAAATGCTGACCTTCAGTGTATCCAGTGAAGTCAGATATCTATGACAAAATATGTACTAATATGGAGAAAATTAAATGTGTAGTCCTTTCCATCTCATTTACTAGGTTACTATACTTCTGGCCTGTATCATTGGCAGCATTTTCTCACTCCAGACTTATGGGATGCATAAGCTAGACCAATTCTCTTTGGATATCAGGATACAGGATTTCACAGCCATCTGTATAGCTGAAATGCAGCCTGAGCTGTCATCTTTACCTGCACCACATGGAGCTGTGCATCATTCATATGCATCCTGAAACCTCCTGTCAACACAATTTCTCAAACCTATGCCTTTGACCAAATAATATTATCTATATGTCACTGACCCACTCTGCTTTGATGTATCAAATATAAGGTCCTTGTCCTGACTTCCAAAGCCTGTATTATTTATTATGGCTCACTCAGAACTTATTTGCTATCAAACCATTGATGACTGTAGTGGTAAACTGTAACTTATGATACACAGTCCATGACCACCATAGTTAGTCTTGCATATAATACCTATGAAAACTTCGCAATGTCCAGGTCAGTTTAGCTGATATCCTAATTTGTTTTAGAATCATAGAATGGTTTTGGTTGGAAAGGACATTTAAAGGACATCTGGTCCAATCTCAGTGACATAGGCACGGATAGCTCTTATGGGGCTCAAAGCCCCATCCAACCTGACGAGCACCTCCAGTGATGAGACATTCACAACTTCTCTGGGCAACCAGTTTCAGCATCTCAACATCCTTATCGTAGGAAATTTCTTCCTTACATCCATTCTGAACATCCCCTCTTTCAGTTAAAACCATTACTTGTCACTACAGGCTCTGGGAAAAATTCAGTTTTATAAGCTTTCTTTATATACTGAAAGGCCACAGTAACGTCACTTTGGAGATTTCTATTCTCCAGGTTGAACAACAACTTCCTCAAGCTTTCCTCGCAGGAGACATGTTCCAGCCCTCTGACCGTTTTCAGGGCCCTCCTTTGGACCTGCTTCAACAGGTCCACAAGTTTTAAGCAGCTACCTTAATTTAACATCACCTCTACAACTGCACCAATTCAAATTTAAGGAAAAATTGAACAGTCTCCTGGTCTGTCTTCCCTGCTGTTGATGCACTGCCCTCACTAGATTAACAGGGATTTCTCATGCATGATTTGGAGTGAATGGTTTGTATGGAGTTTTAGTGAGAGGCAGAGAGCTAAACCAGCTCAGGACTACTTTGGTCCCTCCTAACTGGAGGGGGAGAAAAAAATAAAAAGGATTCACTGTTCTTCTTTTTCTTCTGGACAAGACTGCACGATTTGCCTTTTTTCTTCCCCTCAGCTAACTCAAAATCAGAGACAAAGCACTCATGTGCCTCCAACAGACTTGACATCAGCTGTTACAGACTGCAGGACTTTACAACACTGACATCTTTACCCCATTTTGTAGCAATGTGTTGTTTCTGCCTCCTTTTCAAAATCCAAAAGGTTTGACTGCTTGTTCTCACCTATTACTACAAGCTTGGATATTGTATTTCTCTATTCTTGTTCCTTACCCAAACTCTCCTTAAACTATCACAGCTTAGGAGGAACAGAGAGGTTAAAAAGAGTAGGACTTAATTTTGGGGGTGTTTTCCCTGCCACCATTTGGTGCTGCTGTGGGAACACAACAAACTTTGTCTCTTTGGCCTTTTTTTAATAAGTATAAATGTGACTGCCAGCCACCACACCATGTGACAATCATTTATATAAGAAAAAACACCATCTGCATACATTTAAAATTCATGAGACAAATTGCCTAGTTCATCTAAAATCTCTCTAGGGGTGTGTATCAGAATGACCTCGCCCTCAAACATCCAGCTAAGTCACTAAGCACTAAAACAGGTCATAAAAAGACCAAAACAAGGTACACACCAGAAGAGGACCCCCACCATGGCTGACCACTTCTGGCTGGGTTTAATGGCAAGAGTGTGATTTCTAGCTTCATGATGCCGATTTTGGGTATTCTGAGTACTATGACTCAGGAGTCAGGAATCTATGAGTAGTGAACCAGAGACCCCAAATTCTGTAGCAGCCCATGATTCATGGTGCATGCTCCAGTTCACAGGCTGAAGACAACGTACCTGATGCAAGGCTGCATATCACCCAGTGCTCGGAGATGGAGGAGTGGAGTGTAGGGCTCCCTCCTGAGCAGTCCCTTCCTCCATGTGTGAACTGATAAATATGGTGATTCTCTTACACAAAGTAGCTATTCCTTAAACCACTCAGTCAGCAGGGATGTCATGGAAAGCACATACAGCCCTATGTTCCCCATGGAATCCCTGGAACCACTGAAAGCAGAGTCTTCTTCAGCCTCAACCAGGAGATGCTTTGTCTGGCTGCACTTTCAGGAGCTCTGAGGAGTATCCACTGATCACGGACAAACAGTTCTTCTCTCAGGTAAGTGTAGAAGGGACACATCAAAAAGCACTTTCTTATGAGAAATTCAGCCCCTTGTCCCTACCACCAACCATGCCCTGACAAATTTCAGGTCTCCATCATAATACAGATGAGTTATAGCTACTCAAAAAAAGTCACCACATCTATTAAGATCAGAAAACAAACATTTTCTTCCCCTCTTTTATTCCCAGAAATGCCTGAAATTTTCTGGTCACCATTTTCCCAAAGAAAATAATTAAAATAATATAGCTTAGGGCAGATATCCATCTTGGAAAAACTCATCCCAAGCTGGCAAAATGTAGCAGTCATTAATCTAAAAAAAAAAAAAAAAAAAAAAAAAAAAAAGGGAGGGAATTATTGAGATCTTTGTAAGAGAGGTTATTCCTACAGGTCCCCAATGTGACTGTGAGTGGAGTTGAGCTGAGCCAATTCTTCCTCCTAAAACACATCCCACCTCACAGTTGGGCATACCAGGCCAGCCCCAAGTGTGCAGCAGCAGCTGCCATCACTTTTCCCTGGAGGAGCAGTGGTCAGCGTGTGAGCTCTCACTCCAAGCACAGAATTAAGATAAACTTCAGGCCATGGTAGTGAATTGATTCCAGTTTTAAAGGCAGATGGATATGTTTAATAATCCTACATATTTAATTTTTTTTAAGAACACTATAAATGTTTCCTATTTCTACCATGGACCCCCTCTGCTTTGGCGTGACACAGGAGTTTATCAGCACTTGTCCAGGAAAAAGTGCATAACTGTGTCATGGCTCATCTCCAGTAATAAAGCCAGACACTGAAAGACTCACAATAAAACCCTTATCTCACATCTCACAGTACACTCTTTTTTGCACTCAACTTTCCTTGCTCCCTCTCATCTTTCTTTCTGTCCACAAACACATACAACTTTGACAGCATTTCCGCATACTGAGGAGTGTAACCTTGTATAAAAGATACACATTATATTAATTACACCTGAAAAAAATTATCTCATTAAATACAGTTTTGTTTTTAAAAAAATAATACCAACGGGAAATATTACAACATTCAGATCATTCTGACTAAAAATGATTAAAATGTGCATACATCCACACACACAATCAGAAGGTGAATACAGATACTCTCAAAGACATCTTAAACTGAAAACTGCCATCACATTTTGCGTCCTTCAAGGATATACTTCTAAATACTATCAGCAGAAATATTTGCATTACTAATATACTTCAGACTCAACTTGTCCTGTTTTTGAAACTCTTCAGTCACTAATGTCTTTTCCCTAGAAGGTCAATCATTTAAGACAACATTTTGCCTTTTTAGAGCAGTATATATCACAAGAAGTGTTGACGAAAGAACTTCACTGAAAGCCCTTGATGAAACATTCCTCTGAAAAAACCAAAAATCAATAAAATCTTTGAAGTGGTGTTCTGAAGTAAAACTGGTCTCATTTTCTGATGTGCCAGCAGAAAACTGATTTCTGAACTATTTTGACAGATAGAAATAAGTAGGAATTGTCTTATTTGAAATGGAGGCCATGATCAAATATTTTGAAAACTTATACTGTCTTTTGGATAAATGCTTTGAGAGGCTAACAAAAATAAAGAAATGCAGTAAATGTTTAAAAAGTTACTGACAGAACCAGATGTTTGAAATCAGTGAGGTATGTGTTCGACATCTACCTGGAATTTTGGATGGGGGAAAGAGGGATTTGAGCCTCCAGTTCCCAGGATCCTGCCAATTTCTTGGAAAGAGAGTTAAGAGGTCTGCTGGTAGTGCCTGCAGCCTCCCCTGCAGTGCCACCAATGCTGGTGTGGCTCAAGAAGGTCACACACATCCCAGAGGAGAGGGCATACCCAAGTGCACAGCAAGCTGCTGCAGCAGACATTAATGTCTGTCTGTGATTAACTGATTTCAGTCTTTAACAGCATGCATCATTATCCTTTATTGTACTCAAATCCAGCAAGGCCCATGCCTACACCCCATTCATCAATCTGTACAAAAGGCAACAAGATTTCTCTTCCACCCTTGCAAATGCACACCGTGGACCTGCCACAGACCTACTTTTGCACCTCATTATATATTTACTCTACCCTTTACTAGAATGCTATGATGTCTATGGAATTGTATAATTCAAATTAATCCTAATCAGTGATTAATAATCACAAATCCCACACAGACTACTAATTAGGAACCACTGAATGATAATACTACCTAGCAGGGTTGCAAAAAAAACTTGTCATCCTTTCTTAAATAAAAAATGCTACATTACAATGAGCAATGAAAGGTGTACAGCTTATCATTCCTCTTCAGATGTTCAGCAACATCTTCCTATTCCCAGGGCCATCACAGCACTTACGGGATACTCATAAGCATCAAACTAATGTTTTGCCTGCTTCAAATATCACCACATTTTCATGTTCCATTGGCAGGAAATGTCTTTGACTTGACATGGTATTTTTTTGTTTGCCACTGCCTTAGTATGTTTTCACACAATTGTCATTTTTCTTCTTTCTTTTTTTTTTTTTTTTTTTTTTAAATAATGTATTTTTTATGTGTTAATGTGTAATTATGTTTTTTTTTTCCAGGCATCCACTAAGAGGAGAACAAAACAAATACTCAGACCACTTCCAAGGGACCATGGGTGACACTCATAACTCTCCTGAGAAATACAGAGCATTGCCCCATCCCTATTTCACAGCTCCTGCCCCTGAAGACACCTGATAAAGAGTTGTTTCCACTCCCCCTTTTATGTTCCACAACTTCTTTCATTTTGGAACATAATTCAGCATCACTCCCCCACTGCAATGTTCTCTGCAACCTCATAATTAAATTATTTGCAGTACACAAACATGCTGGCAGCATCGACTCGCCCGCACCACACCAGGCATCTGACAAAACACGAAACATTCCTCACTCAATCCAGACTCGTGTCACTCTGACCTTCAGGCAACTGTTAATGTCAGAAAGGATTAACTTTGCTAAGATCATTATGTATTTAGAGTTTTTCTTGGTATATTCTTGTTTGTAATTTTGTATTGTATAATGTTATGCTCAGGATTATATGATTTTCATAATGGTGTGGAATCAGACTTTGAACGTTATTACAAAACCAGAACAGTTGTCTTTATATTTCCTTAATTTTGAGACAAATAATTTTAAATAATAGAGAAGAAGCAGATGGGAAATCACAGCAAACAGAAGCAGATACAGCCTGGTTAAACTGTTGTCACCATATCACTGCTTGAGAAAAACACGAGACAACACTCCCCCACATTCTTCCATGAATGATGGGATTTCATGTAACCAGAAAAAATGATATAAATTATGCCAATATTAACACAAAGTCTCGATGTTTTAAATTACAAGCATGACAATTTCATGACTACTGAAATAGTACAGGGCTGATTTGTAAAACAGAGTTAAGTGTCCATGAAGGCAATCATGGACCTAGAAAGATCTCCAGGGTCATACAGGTGACTTTCAACACCTTCTAAATAATCTTTAAATGCCTAATCTGTTAATGATCTTTAAATGCCTTTTAAAACCTTCTGCAATATTAGAGTGTTCTGGCATGGTGAATGGGCAACAACTATTCTGAAGTAATGTGAAAGACCTCTCAACATCTCTGTTAAAGCTCGTTCGTTAAAGCTCCAGACTACGTTAAGAATTTGCCTTAAAGCAGTTCCTAAAATCTTCAAAATAATCAGTGTGATTATTCTCCAGTAATATATATGTCTGGATGATACACAAGATCTCAGTGTCTTTCACCCTTTTTCATACTCCTGCAAGGCAAAAAAAAAGTCTTGACATCTTCATTAATATTTTGCAGGTCACTAATACATACTATGAAATTCAGACTAAGGTGAGAAGGAAATAAATGAACTTTCTGAGCCACTGGCAGTTAGTTTTCAAAGACCACGTAGATCTAGTGAGCTCCTGAAGAAACAGAAAAAGTAAAGTGTCCTCTGTCTTTCAAAAAGTAGAGATAATAATTACCTGAAAAGCAAAGCAACATGCCTCTGGCCCTTCCAAACGCAGGGCAGCCAAGTCACTAGTCCTCAGGGTGAACATACCACTTGGGTGCCACGTTGAAGAAGTATAAAAAGAGGAGAAAATTGCTAAACTACCCATGGGACATTGACCAAACTGTGACAGGGAAGAACAGCAGGTTTCTGCATCACGACTGATTTCAAGAAAAATAACAAGGAACCTGAAAGTTCATTTGGAATGTAGAAAACAATGTCCAAGGGGACAATGCTAACTCCCCAGGCAAAGTGCTCCATGTGAAATGCTTGACTGTTGTATTTTACCTATTTAATCATTTACAAGAAAGACTATCCACAATACACTTAGCAAGAATTTTAACTTATCAGGTAAACAGAAAACAGCAAGTCTTTCACTGCAAACCATATGTCAGACATAGCTGGCAATTCCTCTGCTTATAAATCAGACTCTTGGCTTTTATGACCCCTTGCTGAAGTCATGGTGATGAGGTTGTTACTTCATAACTGAATAATGCAGTTTTATGGCTTGTAAATTCCCTGCTGAATGATTTCAAGTGAACCTGTGGAAAACAGAGGGAGGCAGAATGGCTGTAGAGAAATATTGCTGCAGAAATCTGCCATCCAGAGGCAACTCCACACTCTCTCTTGGTAAAGGCTGAGTCTGCAGCTTCAGAAGGCACTAGAGATTTAAAAAATATTTCACAGTGCATGATAAAAATGGTGAAATGTATTTCACCTCTGTTTTCCACATTCGTTTGAGAATAGGATGAGAAGATTCAAAGGCTGTGGTGACAAATTTAGTTCATCAAAATAACATTTTGCTCTGCAAAGTTATTTTGGTAGACCTGAAGTTGCTGCAGGTCAGATCTGAGCTTCTGGAATTTCTTGGATTGTAAAAGCACCCTATTCCAAAGCTTATGCTCATAACAGGAGAGGAGGGTCTTGAGAAACACTAGCAGAGATACTCAAATGATTTCTAAAAACAATTAAGTGTTTGGTTTTGGGTTTTTTTTATCAAAGGATAAAGGAGAGAAAGAGAAATTGCAGTACAGCATTGCAGCATAGCAATGCATGAAGTTGAATTTCATTTTAGGAACTGCTTCTGCTGTTACAGCAGAAGAAGGAGAAGAATGCACAAAGAAACGCAGCAAAGAATATGTACTTTTTATGCAAAGTATAAAAGATTGCACTGTATTTCTATGCTACATGCTAACCCTCAGAGTATTTCAGGGCATGCATATTCTCACAGTGTGCCTAAACAAGAGTCTGGCGAAAGCTATTTCTGTCAATTAAAGGCAGATTTTTCTGTCACCAGTGCTGAAGTGGCCATTTTATTCCCTGCCAAACTACAGATTGCTCTGAAAGAAAAAAAGGTTTCTTTTTTATTATGATGACTCTAAACCAGTTACAGCTGTCTAGCAAAACAGATGTGGGACCGCAGAAGTGGAGTAAAGTTCACTGGATCAACTCTAAAGCAAATAATTGCGAGACAATACGCTATTCTGGAACCCTAAGTCAGTGCAGAACTGACAACAGCATTAATGTAGACTCCTCCTTCCTTCCCAACAGCATGATCTGCTGACAAATGTAGGCGCTGTTCAATTGTATTTGCTTGCTGCTGGAAGGCACTGATGCCGTGCATGCTGCTGTGATGCTCAGAATTTTAATGCTGCCCTATCACAAGAAGAAACAAGCACAGTGATCCTTATCATGATAGTGTCCTGCCCCTCCCTGACATAATTTTCCTACCTTTTTCATTTCCTGCAGTCAAACCGAACACCTGCAAACAAAGAACAGCAGTCTTCCTTTTCCATTATCTTACTGAGTATACCCTATATATTATATAGAATACTTATGCAGCATGTAATCAGAGTACTTATTCACAGTCAAACACTCCAGTCACTAGAGCTCAAGGGAACATACTCGAGCTATCTTTAAATTAGCTATCTCAGTGCTGATAGCAGGATAGCTATCATAACACACAGCACAGCATGCCAAATATTGCAGCTGCTTGAAAGGTACCACAGGTACTTCTAAGAAAGCTGCTATCTCAGAAGCATTTGCAATGAAGGGCGCTTTTTTAATTATTATTTTTATTTTATTTTATTTTTATTGCAACTATCACAAGTTCAGAAATTAAGAAGGAAGGATAATGAAACAGAGAAATAAAAGAATGGATAAAAACCTACATGAATCAGCTGAAGGAGGAAAAAAAAAAAAACAAAACCAAAACAGGTTCACCTCCTTCAACCTTTTAAGTTATTCATGTTATTAAGTAGTGTTATTTACCCATTTGTCATGTAAAACACCTTTCTGGACTAGATCTGATCAAATTGAAGGCAAGGGGTAAAAAATTTTAGAAGAGCCAAATGAATGGGATGAGGTATCAGCTAGAGAGACGTCCCAGGGCTTAAAACTACATAGAAATGTGGTGACAAACACTGGGAATTTTAGAAAGTCATTACTTTGACTATATCTTAGGACTCTGAAAGAAGCTAAATTTGCAGTTGTGAAATGGACTGTTACACATTTGCTGCAATTTTCTCACAGGAAAGCAAGGAAGCAGATACTTTTGGGTAAGAGAACACAGGAATACAGTCCTGGTCAATAAGATGCATGGATAGGGGAAGTTCTTACGGTATAATGCACACGCAACATCTAACATTCCAATTTATTTCTTCAAGATAAGGACATTTCCAAGTAATTAGTGCTGAGGAACTGCCCACATTTGAAAGTCAAATGAGGCATAATGGACACAACAGAAAGAAGATCAGCAAAAGGACAACAGAATTTACAAAACAAACTTCAAACTGGTCAGCCTTGGTTGATTTAAGCCATTATCTGAGCAAACCAATGTTCTGGATCAGCGATCTTCCACAAAGATATATACATAGATAGGAGAGCTGTCAGTCAGTTCTTTCTCCTCCTGAGACTTATGTTCTATCTACACAGATTAAAGAAACACTCCTATTGATGCATTTTATGCACTTTATGCATCTTTTTTTTTCACCCAGATGGTTTGCTTAGTGAGATAATTTGTATGATCAATATATTATGAAGCCAAGAATTAACAGGATATATTATGAAATATCTGGAAGACTTGAACAATGACAATAGTAGAAAAGTTGATAGAATTGTATCCCAAAGCTTGCATAAAACCCCAAAACTTGTGTAAAACTACACTAAACTGAACCCCATTCTCTCATTCTGCATGATTACCGCATGTCAGAGGTTTTGTACAACCCAAGCAGAGATACAGAATAAAAATGAACCCAAAAGCCAAAGTCTATCCAAAAAGATTTCATTTACAAAGAAACAGTGCTATAAATACCCATGAAAAGCATTCCTGGCAAGTACTCACCAGAGGGAGTGCCACAGATCTAGAAAGAGATATTAAAGATGAATGCCAAAGCTTAATTTTCTAAGAGATGTCAGATTTTAAGTCTCTGTAGCCTCTAGAGACAGGAAGTGAATTTGATCATGTAAAAGGACTGTGATCAAAAGCTTGGATAGTCATAAACATGCTCTGGGGTAAAGGGATGATATTGAATAACACAAATGTTTAGTGTTGTACTATGGTCTGCACAGCTACTTATCAATACAAAATTTACTTACCTGAACATATAGAGGGGCAGATATAGTCCCCAGTTTCACCAAGTCCATTCAGCTGAAGTCCATGAGTTTGGACACATGCAGAAAAAGGCAGGATTATGTTATTTATTGTAACCCATCATTTATGAACCATGCTAACACTTGAAATAAAAAAAAAACATACGGAAATTCTAAATAGGCTGTGACTGGTTAACTTTTTATACAAAATTATCTTTCCCTTTTGGAGAAATTAGTCTTTTTCAAACTAATGCAGCATATTCATGGGTGACTGTACATGTCCTCAGAGAACAGTAACATTAGAAATAATTACGAGCCATTTTAATTAATTAAAGCTATTTTTCCACCCACTTAGGTTTTTAATCTATTGCTGCGCTAGCCAACTGAAAATTGACACACTGACAGTAAGGAACTGATTATATCACCACTGGCACTTCCTGAAAAAGCTGATCTAAACACTGGCTCATCCATGGTAAGGAATGCAGCTCTAGGAAAGAAAGTGGAACTTAACCTGGTAAAAGCAGCATCAAATCAAGACCTGAGGCATTTCCGTACTAGTGTCTCTTCCCAAAGACAAATTTCAGGAAGACATAAGCCCATACTGTTACAGGTAACAGGCCAGGAAGAGATCAGTATGACAAGCAAACACAGAATTCAACAGAACTCATCTAACCTCCTTGAAATGTAAGAGAACAAAAATACTATTTTAATTATGTCCTTAATTTTGGTTTATCTTTAAAAACACTTTTCAAAAAGAATGGTACTTGCATGCTCCACATTCAAAGCCACATTGTTTCCAATGGTGTTAAAAATTTGGCCAGGAGTAACTATACTGTGGCTCTGCTACTGTAGGTGAAGCTCCATAGAGTTATAGGATAATATCTAGTTGATCAGAGAAGCTTCTGATGGAACTCATACAAAGGAAGCATACAAGAGCAGGGACGGGAGAAAAGTAGAAATTATTTGAGCATGCAGGGACGGGGCTGGGAAACCAAGGATCATCTAAAGTTTAATCTGGTGAGTGATGTGATAGGCAACAATAAGAGCTTCCACAAGTATATCAGCCATAAAAGGAACACTAGGGATAATGCAGGGCTGCTGCTGAATGGAAATGGGGACCTGATGACAAAGGACACAGAAATAATAGAGATATTCACTGCATTTTGTCTTGACAAACTGATGAACTATAGACTAGGTAAGTGGACAGTGAGATGGACTGAAAGCTGCCAGGCTCACAGGGTTGTGGTCCATGTCATGAAATCAGTCACTTGTGGTGCACCCCATAGGTCGATACTGGGACCTACTAAATACTGTTTAGCATCCTCATTAACTACCTGGTCAATGGGACAGAGTGTACCTTCAGCAAGTTTGTAGATGACACAAAATTGGGAGGGGTGGCTGATACACCAGATGGATGTGCTGCCATTCAAAGGGACTTCAAGAGGATGGGCAAATGGGCTGACAAGGACCTCATGAAGTTCAATGATGGGAAATGACAAGTGCTACACCTGGGAAGGAATAACCTCAAGCACCAGGACAAGCTGGGATCAAAGAACCCCAAAGCAGCTTGGCAGAGAACGACCTGAGGGTCCTGGTGAAGACTCAAGCTGAAACCTAAGCCAGCAATGTGTCCCTGTGGCAAAGGTGGCCAACAGCCTCCTGGGCTGCATTAGGCAGAGCATGGCCAGAAAGTGGAGTGTGGTGATCCTTCCTCGTTACTCAGGCTGATGAGGACACACCTGGGGTGCTGTGTCCAGTTGTGGGCTCCATAGTACAAAGGAGACACGGACATATTGGCAACAGTCCACTGAAGGGTCACAAAGATAACTAAGGTCTTGAAGCTTCTGTCTTAATAGGAGAGGCTGTGAGAGCTGGGACTTTGTTAAGACAAGGCTCTAGGGGGTCTTATTAATGTATATAAATACCTAATGATGGTGTAAAGAAGATGGAGCCAGAGTTTTTTCAGTGGTACACAGTCAAAGAAAAAAGAGGTAATGAGCACAAACTGAAATGCATGGAATTTTATGTAAACATCATAAAACCCAATGTTTTCTCTTAAAGATGGTCGAACGCTGGAAAGGGTTGCCCACAGACATTGTGGTGTTTTATCCAGAAAGATATTAAAATTGCAACTGGACACAGCCCTAAACAACCTGCTCTAGTTGACCCTGCTTTGAGCAGGGGTTTGGACTAGATGATCTCCAGAGGTGCCTTCTGAGCTTAATGATTCTGTAGTTCTGTAACTCTGATTCTGTTTTTCCTAGTATCCTGATTCTTGGCTTCCTACAGTGTGAAAGTAATCACCATTTTAAGAGCACAACAGCAAAAATGCATACATGATTGCATATACACAAGCAGTCTGCACAAGTAGAGTAGCAGATGCCCTTACAGGCACGCAATACTCTGCATTTCCGACCGTGGAAGTTGTACCGCAGCCTTTGTTCTTTGGCCAAGCAAGAGAACTGAACCAAGTCCCTACATAGCAGAAAAGGAAAAGAATACAAGAGTGATGTGCACGCTGCATGGATCAGGAATGTTGGGAAGCAAACCACATCTGTACTCCTGGTATATCATTTTACACTGTTCATGGCTGGAATGTGCTAAAGCAGCAAGGCCTAACTGGCACCCAGTGAGTCAAACCCAGTGCCTCCATTCAGCTTTCTGCCTTTTCCCTGGGCAGCACAAAGAATGGCTGGCTGAGCAGCCAAATGTCTCCTCCTATGCTGGCTCACAGGCCTCTGGGCTCTGCCGGCTGCCTCTGAGGCAGCAGATGGGAAGAGGTTGCTATTTCTGGGGGAAGGAGGGAATAATCTTTGTTTGTCAGTAGTGTGAGAAGCTTGCCTAAGGAGGTAAAAGGTGAGAGTGGGTTGCTGTTGCCCAGGGGTGTGTTGGGAGGGTGAAGACAGGCAGACAAGAGCAGGTAGTGGTTAAGGTGGAGGGACAGGGTGTCTCCCTCTCTGGGATAAAACAGAATGGATCCAGTTGTCACAATCACTTTGCACAAGAGAATTCCACAAATCCCTCCTAAGAGCACTAGTGATGAAATACCTAATTGCCCACCTTGCCCCTACAGATGTGAGCATGTGGCATCCCTGCCCAGGTGCAATGCTCAGCTTCGCCAGTATGTGCACAGCTGCAGCCACCCTGCACAGAGACTGCTTGGATGGAGCTACCAATCTGGCAAGCCTCTACTAAACCTGCATGTTCCTTCCTTACGTACAGTCTTCTTTGACATATGGTATTGTTAAGGCACCACCGGTGCTTTAACTGAATCCTGTACATAGGAAGAATCCTATAAATAGTAGGAAGACGCATTAACTTTTTGTCTAGCAGTAGACTTAGTAACTTTTACTGACAGTCTACTGTCTTCCCAAGTCATTTTTTCAGGTTAATTTTCTTTACTATGTTCTTTATCTAGGCAAAATTGCCATGTAATTTTTCACAGATACATGCAAATACACCTGTATGTGCAGACATATGCAATACTAGACAGAGGAGGCACAACATCAGAACTTACATTAAAATGTAGTTAGTAACCTGACTGGTTGGACACCGATAAGCAGAGGAAAATATATTTGATGTACAAATACTATGCACTCACTATACCGTAACTGCACATATGTATGAAAACTACTGTGCTAGCTTCACCACTCCTAGACAGGGTAGTATTCTGGCTGAATGCATAAAACTGTTTCTGAAACAAAGGCAAACTCCAGTTCCTAAATCCTGCTTGCTTATAAGACAGTCAAAGAAAGCTAATTCCCTGCTGAATCTGAAGTGAGGTGCCCATCTGTTCCTCTCAACTGGACATACATTTCACAATGATAAATGGCTGCTCCAAAAACTTTGAGAGACAGTAACTAAGAACTATATAAATGAAGACAAGCAACAATATAAATGAAGACAAGCTATGTCAGTGAAGTGACTTCAAAGCCTGTGCATTTCTGACAACAAAGCAAAAGGTCTGACTGAGATGTAAATACCCTTTCCAGCCAGTGACCTCTTATTAGCACCCTATATCCCCTAGCAACCACAGCTCCAGGGAATATGTTCTACCCCATGGGGAAATTACCCATCTCTAAAAGCTGCAAGATGCTAGACAAATGGGGATTTAAGGCCACACACTAAAGACACTGAGATTTTTGTGACTATCTGTCATGTTTGGCAGGACAACTGGTATGGCAGACAGGGTGTTGTGGCCTCAGCTGTCAGGAAGAGGAGAATCCATGCAGGAGGTATCTGGAAACAGCTGGGAAACCTCCCAACACTTTCTACCCCATGATAAGCCAGCAATAAAACAACACTTTGTAAACCAACTAAGTACCTGGATTTAATGTGGACTTTCCTTCCAGTGACCCCTGCAGTGCTGTGCAATGATGGGAATGTGTCACAGTGTTCATTTTACATGGGGACAACTGGTAGGTAGCACATCTAACGGCATTGGTGGCAATGCAATCCAAAGCTGCAATCCTGGCTTCATGGTAATCCATATTGTACCACATGTCACTGAAGCCAAATTTCACTCAGGTCTTCTACCTCCTGTACATTCCTTTCAGTCTCTTTTTTTGATATTAATTGCTTTGAGGTTTTTTTTTTTTTAGGGTGTGGGAAGAGATATTCCCTAGGATTCCTCTTAGCAATGCCCACCTCTTTGTTACAAACATGCTCACTACATACCAGGGAAACAAAGACCACTTCTGCACTTTTGAATTCAGGAATCCTAAGGTGGATATAGAGAAGGATGAGCATTGTGAGAAGCTTGAGAGAAGAAAACTAATTTGAAATTTAAAACAATAACCCGCAAAAATTGATTAATTGCTTTTGTTTGCATTTAAACTGGCAACACGCATGTGTGTCAACACAAACTTTCTCCATGATATCCTCCAAACACACAATCTCCTGGATGCACTGAGACCATTTCTAGGAACACAAAGATAATTCACTGCCCATAATCATTCACATTGAGGCGTCTGAGGTGAGGCAAATGGTAGTGTCAGCATCCCTATGCCTTGAGCATAACATACCACCACTTCCACTATTTTCAGATTTACAAAATATTAATTACTTTTTCCTATCCTTCCACTAACTTCTGCTGGAAGTCCACTCCAATGGCTGACTTTCTGACTTCATCTTCAACCACTCTCAGTATTGCTTGCAGCTTTCTGTTCCTTGACCTCATAATGTTCATGATTTTGCCTTCACATTTCCATATAGCGCAGTCCCGGTCCCAGCCCACTCCCAAGCTACCCCTCAGCCCTGTGGCCCACTGACTCCCTGGAGTCATTATGCAGGTTTAGCAAAACTTCACTCAGGCAAAATATTCACAGAAACGATACTGCTTGAATATGGACTTTGCAAAAAGCCCTGGATTTGGCTTGCTGAACTTACACACCTCTGGAGGAAACCAGTTCATGGATTCAGGCAAGGTGCCAAGACACTAAACCACCTGGTATGTGGATAAAAGTTACTTCTTGAATTAGTGTCACAGAGGGACACTGACTTCTCTTGTCACTATAACTAACCAGCACATGCTCTCTCCTTAATCCAAACACAAAACACAAACAAACAAAAAAATCAACCCAACCAAACCAAATGAAAACCATGACAAGTCAGAAGCTCTTCTCAAAAACACCTGTCCACCTAAAGGTACCATCATGGCTTTCTGCAACACAGAACCACATCTTATCAGCAGCAGCTAATGAATTTCAGGTCACCACAGTGTTTTTAAGAGGATGGTGGGGAACAATCCTTACAAAAGTCAGTACCGCTCCATCCCTAGCCAGCAATCAGGGTATGGCCATCACTCATCCCCACTGGGAAAAGCAGCAGCATTCACCACCACCTTTCGTTGTGGGCAGAGGAGTAAACCAACTCAGTCTGGCTGATGATGCAAGGACACACACATGACGATGGCTTGATCTGGTCAGCCTGTATCCAACATCATACACCATCCAATACAGTGGTCATGTTGCAGGCTGTTTAAAAGCCACAATAATGGGACAACATGCTCTTCAGTGATAGACGGCTCTAAACAAGCTCATGCATAAAATTAGAAGCAATCTGTAGAAATGTTATTTCCATTCTCCCATGGAATTGAAAGGAGGGCGATTATTACAGCAGCAATTGCTAGGGCTGCTATATCAAAAGGTCAACTTGCAATTTCATTACCTTCACCCCCCAATACATACACACATAACAAAGACCAAGCCATTCAGATTTCAAGAGCTTGTAACTCTTCCAAACATGGCATGTAGTACATAAATCAGAGCCCAAAAGCACTCACTTGCCATAATAAAACTAGAAGGTCTGTTTGTAGGCATATTTGAAGCTGAGGAGGTCTAATAAAACCTGGGTACATTTTCACGTCAGCTTGTTTCACACACTTCAGCAAAACAGCTTTTACTTTTTCTTATTGAGAAATTTTGCACCCTATTAACCTTCTCGCTATTGTATCAGGAACATAAGCACATTACTCTCCAGTGAAGGAACCAGAGACTTGACCTGCGACCAGGGACTGATCCTTCTCTCTGATCCTTTCATTTGCAGAATGTAACCAACTTACAAATCACATTCCTGCAGTATTAAAACGTGTATTGCTACCAGCAGTAAAAGGTGAACCACCTTACTGAAACAGAAAATTTAAGCTGGCATTTTCCCTCTAACTTTGCAAAAGCTTCTTCTGAAATAAAAGGCATAGTATCTATTGGTTTCAAGACTTTTTTGAATTGCTACGTGTTCTGTGATTGTGAACAGAGAAAACTGAATTATCTTCTTTCACACAATGGTGTCACCTTCTAAAAAATATCATCAGTGAGGAAATGATATACTAGTTCAATATGAGGCTTAGCTACGATGCCCCACTAGAGTATCAGTGAAATTTCAGGTGATGAACACTGTAATACTGAACATTATATGAAACTGAAGAAAAAAGAGGGAATCTTCAGTGCATTAAAACCAATTACCAACTAAACTAAGATCAATGACACAACAAACTACAACACAGGAATGCTCTTGCTTGCTTGAACTGCTTCATCTGCTCTCAAGCTTCAAAGAGAAACTTAACTTAAATGTTTCTGAATTTCCACAACCTTCTACTATAATTTCCTTAGTTCACACCAAAACCTTGCAGATAAATGAATCAGTCAAGTTAATTTGATGGCATAAAACTAGTCTGTACCTGTCACAATGCATTCTGTTACAAAGCAAAAATACACCATAGGTGAGGAACTGACATTATCTCAATCTAAAATGTACTTTTATTCTTGACACCAAACACATATTTGTATTTAAAGGATTGTTGGAGTCAGGTCATTATACAAAAATACAGGAAAATCAATTTTCTCTTTAGAAGAAAAAAGCATGGAGGCCTGGTAAAGAGCCTAATTTTGGTGAATTCATCAGATGTTTTGTCAGGAAAGAGTAGGAATGAGCCAGAAAATATTTGCTTCATATGAGACTTCCTAGAGGTCGAACTGGATGACATTTTCTATTAATTCAATGCTAAGAAACTTATCCCCGATGAGGTTTTCTATATGGCTGGCTGAGGGATAGAAGCACAGTCTGATAATTTTGGTTCACCCTGCCTTTGTCCCAGAAGTGCCCCATATTCTCAGCAGAGAAGACAAAAATCACACTACTTTAGGAGAAAGAAAACATGTTAGTGAGTGTATAAGAGTGGCCTTTTAAAAACTCACTATGGATTTACAGAAAAAAAACACTCGTCTTTCAAAGTTATCTGTACAAAATACCTTTTAGTAAATTAAGAATGAGAAAAAAATAAGATAATCTTAACCTAGGAATATGATTGCCTTCAAGATGCTTGCTGAACAAACCAGATGGATTCAGCTTCTTTGAAGGACAAAACCTCACCATCTCCAAATCCACCAAAAGCAAATTATGTATTTAATGCATTTTATAATGCTATCTGTGCAGGAATATGTTCCATATAAGAGCAACAACTGAATAACATTCTGTAATTTCTGTCCCAGTATGTTTTTCTGAGAAGGTATCCATGGTTTCTGTGCCCACCACTACCATAGCATTCTGAAATCTTTAACACATGTATCCTCATAAAACTCCTGTGAGGCAAGGGAGTATTATTGAAACAGAAGATTCAGGTTTGTGCTATAAGAGGGATATTACCATATGAGATGGCATTGTTTTATACTAATGAAAGAAGACAATCCTCCCGCAGTCCCTGAAATACCTCTCATTATTCACATTGTAAAGAGAATTGGTCAATAAGGATTGCAATGGAAGTTGTATGGGAAGCAGGGATTTAAAATGTTCTTTTCCAAGCAGCCATCACTTCCACTCTCCTTAATCAGACCTAGTATGTACCACCTTCTAACCTCCTCCAGGCTTTATTTGCCATCTGCATATGACTTAACAGCAAACTATTATTACAGAACTAGTGCTGGCCTGATTCCCCCATAATTATCAGTTCAAGATGAGAAAGTGGAGCTCATATCAGGAATTCAAGCCTCCTGAATTTTTTGATGAGGAAGGAGAAAGAACCCACAGGAAATTAATATGGAAACATATTTTTATCTTCAGTCTACATCTGGCATCTTTTGCCTTATAATGACCAAATCTACATTAGAAGAGAACAAAAAGGTTTTGATTTAGTTACAGTCTAGTGCCTAAATTGTGACTGAGATGGGTACTTTGTCTGAATTGTTAAAACCTATGGCAAAAGCGATCTCATTTAAAAAAAAATACGTACACATTTGAACAGCATGGTTACATGTTAAGGATAAAAGAAAAAATGTGTTGTGGTTGAAGTCTGGCATGTGTTTGGGAATGTAAAGCAGAACACTTTGCAGAGTATACATTGGCAGATTTTCAATTATAACATGCAAGTTATTTCTACTATAATATAATGCAGATATTTCAAATACTTCAAACATTTAGAATATTTGTACAATCACAATGCTTTTGCAAATCTACTGTGTTAAGTGCACTGCGTTTATGGGGCTGAGGGACAGGATGAGGCAGGCAGAGAGGAGGTTCATCCATCATAGAGCAGGGAAATGCATCCACTCAGGGCACTGACACGGTTCTAGCACACATTTTTACATGCAGCTATAGAATTCCAGACTCCAGTAAGAGAGACAATTTTTACTACCCTATGTGTAATAAAGCTTTGCCTTCAAAAAAGGATCAATTTTTAACTCATCTTTTCCTCATGATAAAAACAAGTTAGGGTTTTTGTTTTGTTTTGTTTTTGTTTTTCCTAGTAAGAAAGAAATACTTCTTTTTATAAAATATCATGTAAATAAACTGCCTTCTAAATGTGTAAATTCCACAAATAATGTACTAAGTACCCTGGACTTTTGCTTCAGAATAACAATTTTGCACAGTAGGTACAATTTCTTCTTGAACACAGCTAGCCATTAAAGTAACATTAACTTTCACTATGAAAATAGTAAAGCACTTACGAGTATTTCCTATGCAGAAATGGGACAAAAAATCTTGATGCAAACAAAACTTAATGATAACATCTCTCTCTATTCCTATTAACAGACTTAAATTAGAAATAAAACTATTTAAGCATTTAATTCCTTAAACAATGAAAAACCTTTTGAGGTTTAAAGAAGAAAAAAATAATGAATATATTTAACATTAGTTCACTTAGAACTTGATGAAATGCAAAGGATACCTGTTTATCTGCCACTGGAACCAGCAGCTCTTAAATACAACTGTGCTTTGTTTTCTCTCTGTGAAAGGAAGTATCTAAACCACTGCTTTACACCACACACAGAGCTATGCTCTCATGCCCTTGCCAGAATCCAGCTTTATTATTGCCATTTCACAAACAAGCAAGGCTCAACCTTAGTCACATGAAATCAAGCTGAAGCTTCCCTTGTTGTCACCAGAGCACCAGAAATAGCCAGTATACAGTTCACACCACCTAATGGAGATACCACCTCTAGGATTGGATGCATGATCTTACAGAAATAGGTAGCTCTTCCCATCAGCTGTGAGGAATGATTACAGAAGCTGTTCCTAGGTTAGATGCTTAGTTTTAAAATCTCCACAGACAGATAGATCCCAGTCTTACCAGAAAAGAGATCTGGCACCCATCACAAAGGAACTCTGAAGCGCAGCAACCACTTAGGGCTGGCCAGTGGGAATCACAGGAGTGTCACTGGGCCACCCTTCCATGGAGAATGGACCAGCCTTATGAGAGTATTTGCAGCTCTGATTTCTTAAAAACACAGGCAGTTCAGCAACAACTCTGTAACTACTTAAGGGAAGCTGTGGAGGGATGTGGTACAAAAGACACCTAATAAAGAGTGTGTGCATGGTACTCAAATGTGACCCTTGCAACTCAAGTGAGCTTCACCCTTCCCTACTTATCCAAAATCGCTTTACTGTGTCTTCTTTCTGCAATCTCTTTCCTATCCCAACTGCCTGTGAGAGGTATGTATGAACAGTCTGTGACCCACCTGTTCCACTCTGCTACCAACACCAGCATTTTTGTGCTGTAGGTAATGGATGTCAATGGCACCAATACAATCCTGAGGTTTTGTCCATTGTTTCCTCCAAATAGTCTTAATTCACATGATGTCAGTGAGGCCACTCCCTTACAGTAGGAGTTGTTCATATGAATAAAGGTCACTTACTTGACTCCAAATGTAAAAGAAGAGGCCTATAAGACCAGACAGTTATTCCAGCTGTCTCAGGCTGTGAGATCAGGTTGATAGAGGACTATGGAGTGCCTTGCATCAGCACCAACTTTCTTATATCTGAATATACACATATTTAGCTCTATATATTTAAACAAGAAATAAAAACAAAGACAATCTATTTGTTCCAACTATTCACCAAGACGTTAAGAACCACTTCATGAAAGTAATGAAAAATAAACAAGAGTTGCAACATATATTCTTGTGAGAGCAAGCTGTGGTTGTCATAAAGCTTGTGCATGGTCTGGCCATACTCTGTCTACAGAGAGGCTGTAATTGCTTCCTCTCAGCTGAATTGAACCTCCAGCCTGATGACTGACCTTATGCTCCTCCCCACTTTTATCTTCTACATTGTCTTAGCAGACAAGGTGGCTTTATAAAATCTGTGTCTAATGCATTTTGGCAAAGTACTGCAACTTGATACTGTTTTGCTTTCGTCAGGCTTCTTGTAACTCCGGCCACGTCTGGAGTTTCACTCGCTGCAGCTATCTGGTATCATCCAGGGATTGAAACATGCAAATGGTATGCTGCTTGTAAAAAAAAAATCCCCAAAAGCCTCCTTCAGGCCAAAGGAAATTTAGCCCCTGCCCTTGAGCTGAGGTCTCTTCATTCTCAGTCTCTCTGGGCTTGAGTCTGGAGGCAAAGATTGGCTCCATGTGTCAGAGAAGCTGCCAGCCCCCAGTGAGGCTTAGGTCTGGCACAGACCCCAGCAGAGGGCATGATGGCTGGGACATAAGGTAGAAAGGTTGGAGCTTCCAAAGCAACTAGCATGAGAAAGCTGTCAGTTCTGCAGCTAAACATGATTTGATGGATAGTTTGGCTACTGTTTGCTCACAGGTCTGGAAACTGAAAGATCATCAATAAAGTTTCTCAACAAGAAAAGCCACAATGAAATCAACACAGTGATAGAGAGGAATGTAGGCTCTCACAAAGATCCAGGATTTCTAAGTAACAAATTCCAGAAAAAGAAGGCAAAGCTTAATCTTGCTTGGTTGGTGATGCTTTCTGATCAGAAAGACTGAACTATCTTGTTTGTGTCATGCAACTACCCCTGACCCAAAACTCTCCTCGAGGGGAATGGACCACTCCTGTGCTCTCTTCCCACACTGAGTCCAGGACAGGTACCAACTCGAACACATTCAGGGAATTTTATATTCACTCCTTCAGAGAAGTAGAAAATATATACATGCTACATTACCCAAGGTGAGGTTCATCCAAGTATAGTGATCTAAAGCAGAGGTATCTCTATCATCTCAAGGATTTTTCTATAGCCAGAAAACCAGGTTGCACTGGAAAGGAGTTCACCCCCCTGCATCTTAGAATGGGATTAATTTACTTTTTTATTAACAAAGCAGGATGACATAAAGTCCCACTAGAATGTGCTATTTTTCACATACTGTCTTTCCTACAAAAGTTCAAGATAATTGCAAGAAGCAAAATAGCTGCCAAAACAAAGTTAAAATATAAATGGTCTGCACCAGTTCAGGGCAATTCCTGGCTTTAGCTGAGGTCAGGAATTCCTGTAGCAGTGAATGGGAGATTGCCCTCTGAATTTCATAGTCAGGTCTGTGGTGGGGATGTGACAAAACTACTGAATTCCTGGCCAGTGTCATTCCTGCATCAGGGTATTGCTCTCCTTGCCCCACTGAAGTGTGTTTGCAGCACTTCTACATTGACAGGAGAGTACAAGCAGACTGTGTCAGGGATGAGAATCAGCTGCTGTAACTCACTGCATTCAAATGCCAGAAGGCAGCTGGCTTCAGCTCTTCTGTACCAAGCAAAGCGATGGAGATGAGAGCCAGAGGGGAAATACAGTACTTTAAGAGCTCCTTATAGCCTCACTCCTCTGCTCCCTTGATCCTCATTAAATGTTTGCTCAATCCATCAAATTTTTTCAACTATTGTTTTCCCAGCTTAGCTGCTTTGCAGGGACTCTGACAACACAACAATTCCTGACAAACATCTGGGATGCCCAACAACATTTTGCAGAAGAAAGAATGTCATATAGTACAAAACAAAAGAGGAAGAAATGGCAGAAGATATGGGGATATCCAGACTGTAAACCACAAGACAGAGAAACCTTTTTTTCTTGCCCACAGATGAAGAAGGTCTAAAAAGCCACCTTGAACTATCACTAGCCTGCAGACTGCCTTGTAGAATACAGTTTCAGATGAGTAGTTTTCATGTGCCCTAAGAAAAAGTGAGATTTGCTACAGAATCCCTGAAACAGAACAATTGTAAAGCCTCATAAATGTTGGCTGACATTACTTGTAGATATTGCAAATAATGCAGATGATAACATGGGGAAGACAGCCAAGAGCAGAAGATTTCTATCTACGACCCTCCTAATCTCATCCTAGGAAAGTCTCAAGTCAAGACCAGATCTAAATAAAAAAGACTAACCGATAAAAATAAAAGATCACTGGCAACTGAATGGGTGCTCAGGAATCCCATGCCTCTGCACAAGCTTCAGCTGTCTGTGGTCTAACAAGTAGAAAGTGATGGACCTTGGCTCTCCAGGATGCCTTTTGGACAACTACAGGTGAGTAAGCATTATTTAAGAAAAGACCAAATACAAGCTAACTACTATTTGTTTAAATTATGCTATTGCATTTGAATGCATCTATCTCTAATAAACCTATTTAAAGTCAAACTGAAAACAATTGTGTCTATTGAAACATAAAGTATTAATACTGTTTTACTTACACTGAATAATTCAAACATGCTTGTTGTCAAAGTTTTAAAACAAGCCAAATATCTAAAGTGGTTTATTAGTAACAAGTTAAATGGAAGACAGCAGTTAAGCACCTAGGATAAGAAGTTCTAAAAGAGATTCTGACAGCACTAGTCTTTTCTGCAAATACAGATAATGTATTTTTCTTGACAGTTTATTTAAATATTTTTGGTTCACTGAATAATTAATTCCAAGTTGAAACCAACTAAGAGTTGAGAGAAAAAAAACAACAAAACAAACAAAACAAAACCCAAAAACCTTCAGAGACAGCTTGCTTTCTAATTTCATCTTATGAATAAAAGCACAGGGTGTATGAGCACTGCAGTTCTAAAACCTTGAAGGCAGTTATCATAAATAAACAGATCAAGTCATTAATTACAAAGTTCTTTTGTTCAATTAATCACTTTGTTTTAAATGATAAAACCTGCAGAAAAAATATTGAAAGGCAAAGTATATTTCACATATATAAGGTAGTTTTGACTCTATCATTTTAAGAATGCTTCTTTTGAACATTTTTCGGTAAATCTAATATTTTGTCTTTATGCAAGCTGGGACTTTAACAAGTTGGAGAAAATCATAATTAACACAAAGAGATGCGTTATTTTTCACCTTTTTTTTTTTTTTTTTTAATCAACATGTATAGATCAAGAATCTGAGTGAACCTGGTGTTTCTGGGTCTCAAAAGAGATGCAAGTTGCCACTGAAAAGCCTGAAGAAGGGGAGGGCTCTGCTCACAGAGAAAAACAGCTCCTGGGTAATGTGCCTTGTATGAAGAGAGGGTAACTGCAGCACAACCCTACAGCCTCTCTCCTTAGTCCTTGAGCGGGGAGAGCTAGGTGCAGAGACTGCAGATCAAGCTGCATTTGACCAATGTAGTCCTGGCAAGGGAGAGAGGCCACAGCTGTGTGCTGCAAATACATGGGGAGCAAGTTTAGCTGTTGCAAAGTGTAAGCCAAGAGTCAGCCATGTAGACCCTGTGCTCCACACATGGCTGTAGTACTCACAACACCAAAGCCCTGCTCTGCCACCAACCTTAGCAAAGTCACGAGGCTTTCTATGACACTTGGTCAGGAGACTTTTAAGTTTGATTTTACTTTCTGGAGTGATGTCAGAAATTTTCCCCTGCCTTCCTCGCAGTCAAGCAACAAAAATGATCAAGTTGAGGATTCAGCAGCATGTCTGACCACAGAAAATGCCACATACTTAAATGAAGTTGACCAAAAAGTTAGTACTAAAATCAACAGGAAAAGGAGGCCAGAGGAGGCTTTCAAGACTGCTTCATGTTCTCTTAGAAGCAGATCCAAACCTGTAAATGATCACTATCACTAAGAAAAAATAACCCCACCTAGGTAAAAAAGAAGAAAATTAGGAAAGTCAGTGTGAAGAACTCCTCTCCTTTAGAGATCAGGTTACTTCAGTATTTCCTTTCTGATAAAATTCCTCATGATGTAAATTTAGAATATCATAGGTCCCTTATTACCCTGAGAAGACAAATTTATGCTGCTTAATTTGTATCCAGATGAAAAAAAAAGAAAAAGGGATTCACCTGACACTCAGTTATGCAGTCAATTTTTAGCTCTGCTGTATTACTGCACAAGAGAGATAAAGTACCATCACTGGGGAAGCTTTGAATGCTGCAATGTAGCTCACAGCCTCCTAGGCACATCACCCCAAACAGAGACGCATTTCACTTGCTGCACCAGCTTTCTCTGAATGTTGTGCTGGAAATGAAGGTCTGGCAGGCTCCCTTGCTGGAGTGCCTGGATGCTGTCTGCACCGATTCAATGTCTGGAGATACCAGTTTTCTTCAAAGATACCACTTCACAAAAATGTCAACATATAAATGAACTTTGGTTCATGTCAAACATTGTTCAGTCACAAGAAAAAGACTACAGTTGTGACAGACTGAAAGTCAGCCTGAATTGCATGGTTTGACACTGGAAAATCCCAACCCTTTTCCATAATGCAGGGAAAGACACAGCAGCGAGAGCTAATGCTGTCATCATTGGGATACACGTGCTCAAACTATGCTGGAGTGCTTTGTTTCCACTAGAATAAAATGGACATTATTGAGGGCCTTACCTTTATAAATAACCTTCTGTACTTCAATGCTTTATTCCATAAAAGTATAACAAGAGGTTTTACTCCACAACAAACAACTTCAAGAAGACTCTGCTATTCCTGAGATGCTGGAGAGGAACAGTGTGGTGCCCATGCACCCAGCTTCTCTCCACACACTCAGGTGCCCACTTCAGTTTTGGTGGTCAAGAGGAAGACGAGTGGTTCATCACACTCCCTGAGCCCCTGGTACAGAGACACAGTCGCAACCCCAAAACTGGACATCCTATACAGTCCCAACCCTCCCCTGCCTCCCCACGCTGCCTCCACAAGGGACTTGTACTTGGCAGTGCAGGGTACCCAATAATAGACTCGTTCACTGTTCTTGTGAGCTTGAGCATCACAATGGCTGCAGCATGAGCCATGTGTCACAGGAGTGCTGAATCCAAGGAACCTTTATTAATTCCTGAGTCCTCAGTGAGGAAACAGAAAATTCTGAAGCATCTTGGCTTCTCAAGGCAAAGCAGGAGTTAGCTGCTTTATTTGTCTTGTTTGCTTCTTCCAGGGTGGCCCTGTGTTTCTTGAGCACAAGGAGTTTTACAGACACAAACAACATTCCTGTGCCTTTGCTGCTATTTCTGGTGGGTGTGGAGTCATCCCTTGCCAACACCCAAACTGCTCTTCCCAGATGGGAGCTTGACAAAGCAGTATCTCCCAAGGCCAAGCTCTATCCCACAACAAGATCATCAATTATCTCATTAAGAATCATCTTAAGACAGAATTTAGCCTTTGGAGTAGGGAAAAAGTCATTGAGGGAGATGCCATGAGACAGAACCATGGATAATCAGTGCACCATAACAAAAACACTACAAAGCAAGCCAGGCTGTAGCACAGCAGTCCTACAGAACAGGTGTTGCACATCTAGGATTTATAGAAATGTTAGGAGTTCAAGAGGGATTACTCTAAAAAGACACAGGATTTATTAGATGGTGCTAAACTTTCTATTAACATTTTGACCTACCACATATAAAATACAACAGGTATGGATGGAGCTTTTGAGTGTAGAGTATGTTCCAAATATGACACACTTTTTTTTTTTTTTTCTTATTTTCTATTAAAACTTACATGAGTTTTCAGCAGGCACTTTATGCCTATAGAATTTATTTGAGATCCTTGTCTATTAGCCCAGTGGTAGTCCAAAAACACTTGAAAGGTCTCACAATGACATTTTTCCCTCCACTGTTAAATCCTTTCAAAAGGTGAAACATTCTCTGCAAATGGCTGGCTAGCTGCCCAGCACAGCAAAGAGATGAAGCACCTGCCACCTCCCCTCTTATTTCTGAGAAAAGGAAAATCTTCTGTCCTGAAAAGCACAAGCTGGGCTGCACAGACACACTTTTGTGTATAGCTGCTGTGGGTAGCCATGGGGGAAGATGTCCAATGAGCAATCAAGAGGAATCAAGAAAAATGTCTTTGTCATACAAAAGGGAACTCCACATAGAAAGTGAACAACAAGGAAAGACTGAAATTTTGCTTTTAGTGCTCTTCAGCATTTCAGAGCAATGCTGGCAGACATGGGAAGACACTGTCCTGAAGAGATGATGATGATGCGCTTGCCAGGTCCCTCTCCTGATGGAGTGACCTGTTACCACACAAGGACCCACACCAGTCATGGTGTGTTTAACAAAGAACACAGTCTTCTTGCCACTTCTTTCTCTCATGGAGGCTGAGGGAAAGAAACTGGTCCAGCATAAAAACACAATACCAGACACACACATCATCTGGTGTTAAAAAGAAACAATAGAAACCACTCAGATCTTAACAGATATTAATCCTCAACTTGTGTACTGTCACTATCCACCATAAAAAGTACCATTGGTTGTGTATTAGATTGCTTATATGTAACTTTAATTTTATCTTTTTTAATTATCAGGAGTAAGTAGGTAGAGGGGGCTTAATTAAAACTAACTGAAATAACTGTCTATTTGTTTCAAGAAGTAAATGTTTTTTCATTTCCTAGGCTGAAATGGGTAGACAGAACATGTTTGCAAAACAGAGGCTGTGGATGAGATCACACGCTCCACTGAATACTCTTACCAGAAATTTGGCAGCTGTGCCACTGACAGCTTTTTTTTTTACAAAAGAAATCAGGCCAAGAAATTTTTGGGTTGAGGTTAAAATGAAAAGGATATTCTTTTACTTTACTATAGCCAGGTAGTCTCAAGTAGACAGGCCAGTCACTCCAGTTATGTGCTATTTGGCTCCCGAGAGGCAGGATGCCACCATGTGCACAAGGACAGCCAGGTACTCCAAGACACACTCTCCAACACCTCATACTCTACTGCATAGGGACAGGATGAGAAGTCGCATCACACTGAAGAAAATGGATACAGTGGAGTACAAGCAGCATGTTTACAGACAGAAAAATCAGTTTCCATACAGAAGTAACCTACTCGTGTTGCACACTGTTACAGGATATGGAAAAGGCTAATAGTATACATGAGCTCAAAAAGGATTAGACAATGGTAGAGAATGGATGTATCGCAACGTGTAAAAGATGATGGTTTGGATGCAGACAACGGCTCAGCAAGCCTCCATAGTATTAATTACTGAAAACTGGAAGAATGTAGTGGAGAAAATGTCTCTATTTCCTCTGATTTTTATTTTCTTTATTCTGACCCTTGTGTTATTGCAGTCTTTGCACAATTGAAAATAACCACTCTGTGTGCAAAATAGTACATCAGGAAAGCCAGAAACTACTTTGTATTAGGCACTGACTCCCTTTATGGTCCTGAGTAAGGCATTTGGCCTCTGTTCTCCTGCACACACCAACTTGTAAGCAGTTTGAAAGCAACTAATTAACTAATGTTACATATGTCTTAAACATATCACTAATTTAAAAAAAAACCAAAAATATTAAACCCACCATTTCTTTAGGAATTTGTACAAAGCGGTAGCTGTTACAGCTTCTAGCACAGCAACATGACATTGAAAAAAAACCTATTAAAATCTCTGTATTAAGATACCATATTAAAACAACACAACCTTGAGGGTGAGATATAATAACTGATGACATGACAGTTCTATTCAGCTTTTACATACTCTTACCTTCAAAGTCACGATACTAAGTTTACATGAACACAAGCCATGTGTCACAAACTTACAGAGGCGAGATACTACATATGCAGTATCTTCCAGATGGATCTCAAGAGACTGAAGAGCGCAGATGTGATGATAACACGGTCTGTAGCAATGGCAGCTTGTGGAAACCACTGCTTTATCTTTAAACTACCTAAATCTAGATAGCTATAACAGTACAGGTGCGGTAGCATAAAGCCTACCAAAACTCATTTACTCAGCTACTTGGGCAAGCTCACCCACATATCTTGTACTCTATACTTAAACTTGTGGCAAGGCATAATCAAGGTAGTACAAATCTACACTGAGTAATTCTCTTCAAGGAGAAATGGGCTTGCCAGCTGGGATAAGCCATGTGAAGATACCTACCCAGTCTAAATTAAATGTCTGGGTTTCCCCCGCTGTCACAAGAGATGAAATGACCAAGCACAGACTCAAAGCTGATGCTGTGCATCTAAGCATCAGTATCCAGTTCCAGACATGAGATTTTCTGGGCATCAGATCTGAACTGCATTTGTACCTCCATCCTTCATTCAGGTTGTCTGCTGTTTTAATTGAATAAAGTAATAAAACTATCACTGTGCTATGTAAAAAGCCTTAATGTGGCTGCCAACAGGGCAAATTAAGAGACAAAAGGACCAGTAGTTTATCACATGGTTTATTGCTGAGAAAAACAGTGCGCTCAAGCTATTATCACTATTACGCTACAAGTTATAACAGGAAATCAATAAGGATAAGACAGAGAAATGTTCACATTAATCCCTGAGGCACTGAAATCTTCCCTCCTTTACGCAAAAGGATAGAAGGGAACTGAATGGCTGCACTGACACTGAAATATGTCAAAAGGCACATCTATTACTCACAGAACACATGTTACTGCAGGGGCCATTTAGTAAACTTTTGAGTATGGTAAAACAAACCAACTTTCAGTGAATTTCATAGCATGCAAATATCAGACTGTAGGAATGGGATATAGAAGCAAATCCTCTGCCCAGCAGAGATTCCCCCTCATCCCTGATGCTGACAGGAGCTGGCATTTTAAGCTGCCAATAGACAGGTCTAACGTACATCTTCCATGTAACTGCATGTAAAGAAGGTCCCCTTTGCTCCTTTTCGCTGTGTTCCCAATGCTGCTTTTCTCTTGCTAAGCCCAGCTGCAGCAAGAGCTGTTCCTCCCTCCCCAGCTCATTGCCTCCTGACCTCCAGAACCTTTTGCTGAATGTTACCACTTGCTATTATCATTAGTACTTGGAAATATATCTGTACTGTAGAATGGTAGTAGACCAGCAACCAAGACAGACACCTCTAAATGAAAGGTCAGTTCATCCTCCTTGGGGAAAAAAGAATTACTTTTATGCAACACTGCAGTGTAGCTCTTCTAAGGAAGTGAAGGGAAGAGAAATACAGGAGTGGGTGAGAAACGAGCACAAGGAATGAATGGATAAGGATTGTGAGGACAAAGGCAGAGATAAACTGCATGGAGTAAAAGGGAGATGTAAATTAAAGAGAGTTGGTAGAAGATAAAACAAAACAAACATGATGATGATGTTATGTAGAAAAAGGCTCCAGTTGCTGAGCTACCAGATATAAGGCCTGTTCTTACTTTTCATCATATGCTCTCCAAAACCACTTCTGTGGTTTTGCTTTGTCATTATTAGTACATCTTCTTTAAGCTTTATCAATGAAAAGGTTAATTATTTTTTTTGCAATGACTCATAAATTAGTCCAACCTCTTTATAATGCATAAGAATACAGAAAATAAGTGGTTCATTTTTTCCCAAGACATTATAAAATTTCTAGCATCACCTTATATCTAAACATGTAATATAAAAAAAAAAATCCATTATGTTGAAGTCTAAGCATTATATTGACATGTACTTTGTCCCTTGTTTCATTCCTTATATTTCAGTATGTACATGACAACATTAGAACAGTTAACACTTCTCAAATAGTGCATCTGATTAATGAAATTATAGTAATGGATTATCAAAAAGTGATGATGGTGTTTTGTTTTTTTCCCCTCCATTATTCATTCAACTTAATGCTGCCATTTTTACAAGTAGGAATACATAAAAAATGAAACTGGACTTTTTCAAACTCTCTCAAACATACACAGAATGTTTAATTGAATGCTATTAAAGAAAGACAAAAATAATAGTTCTTCAGGGTGCCTTCATTTTTCGTTAAACCTTAAGTAAACAGTGCACCAAATTCAGTTAGATAAATTTTACTTGACAATAGCCATCTCTCATTCATATCTACTGCCACAAAAAAAAAACCCAAACAAAACAAACCCCCCCAAAAAAACACAGCTATTTGAGGAAGTAGCAATACTGCACAACCAGGAGCTAGAACTTCTAAAGAAGAAAGGTAGTGAGGTCACTCATGATCACACCTACTTGAGTCCCTTCATTCCACTGTGCAGCCTCTGCTACCACTCACATTAACCCGCTTTTGCTGCATGATTTTATCTGGCCTGTGCTGCACAAGAGATAAAGCACCAGCGTCACTTCTGCTAAATTGCAAAGAAAGACAAAAGAAAGACTATTAAAATTATTTGGGAGGGGAAGCAGGGTCTCTGTAAATATTTTGGATTCCCATTTCTTTTCCATTTTTCTGTCCTTTTACAGACTTTTCTATCATATATCAAAAATATCAACTTCTTTCTACTAATAAGACACAAACACAGAAACTGGCAGCTTATGGCAGCTTTCACCTTTTCCATGCTTTTCTTCATCTTGTCCATTTTTGGTCCCAGTTGTACAACACTTAGCATGTACAACAAGCTCTACAGAGCAACACATGACCTAGCGTATTATTTTATAAAGAGACAGAAATGAATTTGAAAAAGTAATGTAAACTAATATATTCTCCTTAGGGACTAGGGCAAATGAAGTAAGTAAAAGAAGGAAGAAGTCATAGATCAAGCAAATGCCTTAACCAAAGTTTCTCACTGAATGAAAATTAAGAAGCAGACAGTGTGCTCTGAAATGCTAACAGTTCAGGGAATGCAGACTTCTGTTGTGCAAAACCAGTCCCATGGGACTGACAGAAATTTAGCCAAAAAAAAAAACAAACCCAAACCTCCCACCCCAAAAAAAAAACAAAAAAAAAAAACCAGGAAAGAGATGGGTTTAATATCACCTTGCCTTAACATTAGTCTGAGGTGAGGTAAGGCCTTCTCAGAATGAGCCTGTCATTGTTCATTGCCTACAAACAGAAGCCAGATGACCAGCTTCTTCACATACTCACTGTTTAAATCATTGAGGTAGATGAATCCAAAGATGTCATCATCTCTACTGCATTGCAGTGCGACATTCTTCAATGAGGACAAAAAAAAGCTGTATTTATGTGCCTTTGAACCCTCTGCAAGGCTGCATTCTACTGAATCTCCCTGTAAACAAGATTGTATCACTTTCTACTTTTTACCCTTTCTGGCACACTATTTCATCAGCATTTCTCCTGTAAGCACTAACTGACAACACAAGCTAACAATTTCCAGTATAATATTTAACATTGCACACAGAGAGATCTCTGCCAAAGTTTCACTGTGTCACTGGCATGTTAGGCAATGCCGGAAAACATTCTACCAGAAAGCTTGCCATCTCCACAATGTACTCTTTTTTTCCCAGAAACTGTTTGATAGTCACTCCTTCCAGAACCTGTAAGAGATTCTCAAGCTTTCTGGAGGATTACCTTATCTTTGAAAGATTCATTAAAACAATTAACAGACTAATGCAATTACCAGTTAAGTTCACAAAATTCTTTTTTCGGAATGACATCCTACCCTACCACAACCCCAAGCTTCTGTTAAGCAAGAGCTAATGGCTCACAGATATGTTATATGTGGGGCTAACCATGACTCATGAAGCCACACCAAATCTGAAGGATGACCACACTGGAGAAAGAGGTCTTATGCAGATACTCCCCAAACCAAACTTAAAAAGCCCTGCTCATGATAGGAGAAAAAACAAACAAACAAACAAAAACAACCAACCAAAAAAACAACAACAAAACAAAAAAAACCCAACCAAACAAACAAAAAACAAAAACACCCAAACAAACCAACAAAAAACCCCCCAAACAAACAAAAAACAATTTTATGCATAAAATCATGTCCTTCAGAGCCCATGGCTTAAAAAAAATGTAGATCTTCTGCCTTCCCACAGTTTTCTGGAGACTAAGAAGCATGAATCACAAGGGTCCACACTTCTAAAGTTTTGTGTGAGACTTTCCCCAGCAGTAAGAAGGACAGTGGGGAGTAGAAGTCAGAGGAAACAGAACATGCTTTAGCAGGTGGAAGAAAGGTGATACAGGAAAATAGCTAATTCCATCATTCTCTCTAATGGAAATGAACAGACCCAGCAAAGTGGTGGGGAGTAAAGTTTTGTTCATAACAGCAACCTTCACTGGAGGGTCCAAGATACAAAGCAGAGTAAGTACTTTTGGCAAAGCAGCTGTGTTATGACCATGCTTCTCACCAGTAGATCATAAGCTTCACTAAGTCTGGAAATCATCCTGGGATATACCTCACATAGGTACAGAAGGGCTCTTTGACTCCACGTCACATCTTATTTTAAAGTTTAGTAATAAAGTACAAAGTTATCTTGAAAAATCTGAATTCCAGTCAGTCTCATAGGTGGCAAAAATGTATAAAACTGACATAAATAAAAAGTTTGTCTTACTGCCTTAAAAATCTAGTCTTTCACACTAGAGCAAATTCACATATTGAAAATTTTCTTAGCCAGTACACATCTTCTGTTCCCACTGCCATTATTGCAAATATTTATATTTGAGGCACAGCAAGCTGCTACAGTTCGCACAAGTCCAGACAAATTCAGACTGAAAATGAGATCAAATTAAACTCTAAACCAGTGGAATAACTTATGAATGGATTCTATCAAGCTTAAGTGTTTAAAAACAGGATTTTTAAGTAATGAACCAAAAACTTGTTCAAACTTAAATCAGAAATGTGTCACTGCAATGAAGTAATCATTTGTTGTAATCATATTATAGCCTGCTTAATGAAGAATACTAGAATACATCTTCCAGTCTAAAGCTTGCTTACAAGTTCTGCAGGAACTCCTCTTCAGAAAAACTACCCTGGGATAAAAAAACCCGTATTTATAACAATATTGTAATTCCACCACAATGGCATTATTTGAAAGGCCACTGTCAGCATTACAGCTCTAACACATCAGGTTATTCCTTTGTAGCATCCTACTTCTTCTGAAATCATTCAAGCTACAGTGACATGAAACAAAAGAAAGGTCTGGAAGACTCAAAAAATGGAGCCTTTGTCAGAGCTGAGAGAGATGGGGAGATCAGTCTTTCAACTGAACAACCACATAGTGATCAGCAATCACAATGAGAATAATGATAATACACAAACGGAGTGTAAACAGACTTCAGTGTAAGAGAGATTCCTCAAAGTCTTTCCACCCTAAAAAAAGTATTTGTTTATTTTATTGTACCATTTCATGTTAGCTTTATTCATTCCTAAATGACAATACCCCTCTTAATAGAAAAAATAAAAATTAAAAAATGAATAATACTAAATATATTAGGTTATGCTGAACAAATGGAAATACTGGTCACTTTTCATCCTGCAACGACATGCAACTTTTGCTGAGATCTCCCCCACATTCTATGATCTCCAAAGCAGACCTTTGTTTACAACATAGAGGCATGGACGCAAACAAGTTTGATGCTGCTGAAGTCAAGAGGATGGAATTACATGCTTGAGGCTTGTCTTGATTCAGGGATAAAAAGCAAGGCTTTTAAAAAGATGTTCAAAACTGGGTATCAAAAAGTGGGACATGCTCAAGGGAGAACTCTGCTAAGTGTTTAATACTCAGTAAATCATGACAGTCAAATGCTCTTGCCAACTTGTTTTCCACTTAATCCAACATAAAATCCAAGAGGTGCAAAGATTTAGGGCTCTGACACTTAACCACCTCAACAGGTTGTATATGCCTGATATTTCAAGAATATCAACATTATCTCCACCAAAGAACCATGGTAGACAGACAGAGCTAGTCCTTTATACAGGCATGAGACTGGACTTTAAACTATTTCTGCATAAAATCTTTAGTCATATTTTTTTTTGTCAAATTATCTTAGTATTTTTATGCATGTGAAACTTGCACTTGGTGGACTAGAGTTAATAATTACATTATGCTTGAAGAATGCATAGTAACATTCAATATACAAAGGGATCTTATATCAAGTCCGCACATTTACATGAAGAGTTTTAGAACTGGTTTCCCATGTGAACACACCAAGTCTACATGCCTGCTTGTCAATCCGCACTACTGGACTTTTAAGCTTCAAGCTAACTGGAAACAATATAAGAGAGGAAGTGAGGTTGTAAGATATATATATATATATAATATTTGTACAACTTAATAGAAAAAAAGGAGGGCAGCTAAAAAAAAGAGATGCCGTTGATGACACCACTCAGAAGACTGAAGAATGGCAGCACCCTTATCAGGCATCAAGGAATGCATACTGGCCCTCACCATAAAGACTGAAAAACCTTAAGAAACCAATCCTTATTGCTTCAGTGTTCACAGAACAACCTATTGTCACTCAGAAAAGCATTTTAGTAACTTAGCACCCAAAACCTAATGTGTCTGTCCTCTCTTAGGTTTCAACCATTCTTAATATGCTGCCACTGCTTGAACATCAGTACACCATTCACGAGTTAAAGCTTCATTCCAGAAGGGAACAAGAAACAAAATGACTCAGAACATCTTCCTGTTAGCAAAGGTCAGTTTATCAATATGTAACATGGTCACCTTCTATAAATATGCTTAGGGCTTAATTCCAAAGAAGGAGAACCATCCAGGCGAGAAGGCAGAGTTCATCTAGGAGCAAACAGATGTAAACTTGGCACAGCCAAAACATGGCCAGAATTACAGAAAGGCTGCTAAGCAGCTTTGGTACACACCTCAAGTAGTAGCAGCAATAGCACAGAATATACTTTTCTTAAGATGGGAGTCACTTGACCTGTATACAGGGACTTGGACTGAGGCAGCCCATCCAACAGCAGTGTAAACAGGAAAAGGACAGAGCTGAAGTACCAACATATATTTTATGTTGAGTGATATATGTGAATTTGCTATAGCAAAGGATTTCACAGGAAATGTGAAGAGTAGTAAATTATGTTAAGAATATTGCCTAGCAGGAGGACAGATTCAGCTGTTAATAGGAAAAGATTCAGGCCTTGGAAAAAATGCTGAATTAGCAGAATATAGCAGACAAAAAAAAGGCATGAGAAGAAAAAGACAAACTGTGGGTAGTGTGAGGCACTGCTAACCCCTACTGAAGGATAGAAAGAGGAATGAGTGGCACAGAGAAATGAAGGATAAAAATAATTTAGTCCAAGAATGGGAGAGAACAATCAAACTGAGAAGACTCCAGTCATAAGGCAGAAAAAAAGCCCTACAAAATGGACTATAGAGTAGAGAGACCACAGGCTTGCAAAATGTAAAAGACACTGAGTCATCTACATCCAGGACTAAACACGTTTACATTTGTTGCTGTATTTGTGCCAAAATTCTTGGATCAGGCCAGTAAGGAGAAGAAAGCCGTCTAACAGTTGTGAACCTCATGTAGACATCAAATGAAAAAATGGAAAGATGCAAGAAGATAAATGAGGATCTTAGTTTTATTTTCAATACCTGTTAAAAGCCTTCAAGGTACAGACTAAAATTAAGATATGAAATGCTATTATTATCTTCAGTTCCTTCATACTGAATCCTTTCCCCCAGTGGACTGCTATTCCAAGATCCTTAGTTTCAGATCACATTCAAATGAGCTTTTTCAGTGTGTCAACAGATAATAATCAGAGGAGAGGGCAAACAACCACTGCTTGTCCAAATCATCATCTCCAGCATATTCTACACATCTGCCTTTGCTATTCTGTTTACTCTAAGATCAGTAATAAGATCAAAGAAGGAACTCTGGTGATTGTTGGTTCATATGTCTTGGTAGTAACTGCTGAAACAAGCCAAATCAGTCAGTCAATCTGGTATCTTTCGTCTGATAGCATTTGTGCCAAGTTCCTCAGAGAGTAACTTAAAACTACAATAGGCATAAGCAATTTTGTAATATTAGATAACAAAAGAAAACATATTTTTGATTATAGATTTTTTCAATTCTATTTGGTTTCATAACCCTAGAAACATTCAGTTAATTTAACAACAGTTTCTGTTCAAGTTCATTCAGGACCAAGCTCTGCACACTGGAAACAACGGTGGCAATGTCATTATCTTTCAGGGCATATGGTCATATCCAGAAGTGTCTTAGCATTGCTCAAAACTTATTAAACCATTTGTCTCACATTAGATGAAATCAAATACCCTTTTGAAATATTCTGAATCAGGCCTTCTACCACTCGCATTTTCACAAGTTACATTTATTGTGTCAATAAATCCTTACAAGACCTCTATAGGAACACCGTTTTTCAGTTAAATTGGGTTCCGACATCTATTCCCAAAGATGGTCAACAAAAGAATCCTATCTTAGCTTTTCTGTACTGTGTTATTTATACACCCTCTCACTTCTGCATTCCTATTCACTAGCTCTTACATCTCTTTTATGTGCAGCCTGCTTACCCAAATAAAAGATGCCTCACAACTGTAAGACAAAGAAGCAAGACTTACAGTCCCCACTAGATATTTCTGTATTTCCTAAAGTCTGGATTTTTAGTGTATCAGAATTTAAAATTTTTCAAGCAGAACTTTGAAAAGACAACTGATTAATAATTATACCATTTAAACTACAAGTTGGTGGTGGGGATAAAAGTAGAAGTTTGCCAATACTTTTTTTAACATCAGTACTTGGAAAAAAATAATGTAAAGAACTGAATAAGAATGATCTGGGATCTTTCCTTGAAAAGGATGAAATGGGCCATGCTGAGCTATGATGTTTCATTTGTGTTGCAAATGCATTATGTGAGAACCAGAAACAGTATTTGGATGTCCAGACAATACAGTTTCTAGTTGTAATTGTTTTGGATTCAGAGCCATTGCACAATGCAAAACAAACCTTACAGACTCACGGTGTTCCTAACAAGATTTAAATCTCAGTCTAATATCCAAATTGTGATTTACGTCTCTACATCTCCCATGCAGTCTGTAATTTACGTGTTATACGTATGTTCTACTTTCAGATAAGAATTACACATTAACTACCTTCACTGGCAAGTTTGGCACCTTATGTCCATTCTTAATGGTACAGAATCTCTCCTGACTCTTGCTTTCATTAGCTTCTTTTGACTATTATAAGTTTCAAGAGACATTCATTCTGTCTTCTTTTTCAGGAAGAGAAATTCCCTACTTCTATGACTTTGATTTTCTTCCTTTTATGTGTTTATATTTTACTATCTGAAATCCTCATAACTCTCTGAGAAATAAAAATATGACTGGGTGGGGATTTCTGAAAGCTCTCAATACTCTATTCCCATTGAAACCACTGTGAGCCTTATCCCACACTCCAGTGGAATGAGAGCTCAGGCTGAGGTCCGATTTCATGTTGTAGTGCTTCCATAAATGGACTTCTAGGTATACACAAAATCTATTTTTTAATACTTCATCACTCTGTAACATCACCAGTGTGAATTTGGTCTGTGCCTATATTCCCATTTGTGAGCTTCCCTAATAATTATTGAACCTGTTGGCTAAATTGACGATAAAAGCCTCAAAGGCATTTCAGTTCTGTTAGTTTTCTGAAGACAGGCTGGAAAATGGAGAGATGAGAGACTGTATTAATGCCTCCCTGGGAGCAGGGAAGGAGCACGAGCCTCATTCTCATTGGTCAGCAGGCAATCCAGAGGGGCAACATTACTGTATGTCTTAACACTGGGAAAAGTTTCAAATGCAGCTCACATTTCACAGCACAGCCTACTAATGAGGCACAAAGCCCTAAG